>PVLD010006876.1:0-96340 GCA_004027595.1 Dinomys branickii | reverse complement strand
TATAAATATGGGTGCACATATATCGCTGTAGTGTGATGTTTTTAATTCTTCTGGGAAATAGCTAGAAAGAGAATAGTTGGGTTGAATAGGACATCTAATCCTAGTTTTTTGAGGAATCTTCACACTGATTTCCACAGTGGTTGCACCAACTGCACTCTCACCAACAGTGGAGAAGTGTTCCTTTTTCCCCCACAGTCCCGCCAGCATTTGTTATTGGCTGATTTCTTGATGACAGCTATTCTTTCTGGGGTGAGATGGAATCTTAGTGTTGATTTAATTTGCATCTCCTGAATGACAAATGATATTGGACTTTTTTCATATATTTATTTGCCATTTGTATTTCTTTATCTGAGAAGTGTGTATTCATCTCAGATGCCCATTTTTGGATTGGGTCATTGAATTTGGGAGGTCTGATTTTTTTTCAGTTCTTTACATGTTCTAGATAGAAGTCCTTTGTCTATGGGACAACTGACTATGATTTTTCCCATTCTGTGGGTTTTCTTTTCACTCTGTTGGTGATTTCTTTTGTCGTTCAAATGCTTTTTAATAACGTGAGATCACATTTGTTGATTCTTTGTAATATTTCTCTTGCAATCTGGGTTTTGCTCATGAAGTCTTTGCCTACACTTATGTCGTCCAGATTTCTACCTCTTTTCTCTTCCAGTAAATGTAATGTGTTTATTTTAATATTTAGATCTTTGATCTATTTTAGTTTTGTGCATGGTGGTAGACGTGGATCTAGTTTTACTCTTTGGCATATGGAAAGCCAGCTTTTTCTAGCATCATTTATTAAAGAGACTGTCTGTCTTCCAGTGAATATGTTTGGCTCCTTTATCAAAGATAAGGTGACTGAATGTGTTTGGTGTTGTGTACATCTTCCATTCTGTTCCACTGATCTTTAGGTCTGCTTTTTGCCAATACAATGCTGATTTTATAACAACAGCTTTGTTCTATAATTTCAGGTCTGGGATTATGATGCTCCCTGACTTGTCTCTGTTGCACAGAATTGCTTTTGCTATTCTAGGTCTCTTCTGGTTCCCAATTAATTTTAGGACTGTTTTGTCTAAATATGTGAGGTATGCTAATGTTATTTTGATTGGGATTGAATTAAATCTGTATAGCAGTTTTTGAAGTAAGGCCATTTTCACTATGTTGGCGTTTCCTATACAAGAGCAGGGAGCTGGGGATATAGCTCAGTGGAATAAGCACTTGCCTAGCAAGCGCAGGGTCCTGAGTTCAATCCCCAGTACCACAAAAAAAAAAAAAAAAAAAGCTATACAAGAGCAGGGGATATCTTTCCATTTCCTTATATCCTCTTTGATCTCATTTTTTAGGGTACTGTAATTTTCAATGCATAGATCTTTTATATCCTTTGTTAGATTGATTCCTAAGTATTTTGGTTTTTTAGATGCTATTGTGAAGGTTGTGCTTTCCGTAATTTCTCTCTATGAAATTGTTCTTATGTACATGAATGCTATTGATTTTTGACTGTTGACTTTGTATCCTGTTACACTACTGAATTTGAATATTAAATCCTCAAGTTTTTGGGTGCAGTGTTGGGGTGGAGTTTTTGGGATTGTTTATGTAGAGTATCACATCATCTGAAAATAATGATAATTCAACTTTTTTCTTTCCTATCTTTATTTCTTTTATTTTTTCTTCTCTCTAATTTTTCTAAAGTTTCCAGAACTATATTTATTAGATGTGGTAATAATGGATATCCATTTCTTCCTCATTTTAGAGTGAAAGCTTTCAGCTTTGACCATTAATATGAGGTTAGCTGTTGGTTTGTCATAGATGGCTTTTATAAAATTGAGGTAAAGACCAACTAGTGCAATTTTCTGTAGAGTTTCATTTTTATCATGAATGGATGTTGGACTTTGTCAGTTGCTTTTTCTGCATCTATTGAGATGATCATGTGACTTTTGTCTGTGGTTCTTAATATAGTGTATTACATTTATTGATTTGCATATGTTAGACCATCCTTGCATCCTTGGAATGAATCCTACTTGGTCATGATGTATAATCTTCTTAATGATTTGGTGCATTTTGTTTGCAAGTACCTTATTAAGGAATTTTGCACACATGTTCATTAGGGAGATTGGCTTGTAGATTTCTTTCTTGGTTGCATTCTTATCTGGGTTTGGAATCAGGGTAATACTTCCTTCCCAGAATGATTTTGGAAATACTGCTTCCATTTTAATTTCTTTAAAGAGTTTCAGCATTAGTGGCATTAGTTCTCTTAATTTCTTATAGAATTCAACAGTGAATCCATCAGGGCCTGGGTTTTTCTTTGTTGGTAAATTTTTAATTACATTTTCAATTTCATTCGTTGGTCTTGGGTTATTTAGAATTTTTATGCCTTCTTGATTTAGTTTTGGCAATTAGATTGTGTCTAGGAATCTAGATACATTTTTTCTATCTTATTAGAATATAGGTTCTCATAAGAAGTATTGATGATCTCCTGAATTTCTGTGGGATCCATTGTGATTTCACCCCTTTTATTCCTAATTGCTCCAATTTGTGCTTTTCTTTCCTCTTTTTGATGAGTTTGGCTAATGGTTTATAAATTTTATTTATTCTTTCAAAGTACCAAGATTTTGATTCATTGACCCTTTGGGTTATTTTCATAGTCTCTATTGCATTAAAATTTCCTCCATTATATGAGCTTTGGGTTTCATTTATTCTTTTTCTACAAGTTTGAAGTTCAACATTAGTTTTTTTATTTGAGAATGTTCTTTTTATCCTGATGTGTGAGCTCATCACTATAAATTTCCCTTGTAGGTCTGCTTTCATTGTGTCTCATAAGGTTTAGTATGTTGTATCAGTATTATTGTTTAATTGTATATGCTGTTTAATTTCATCTTTAATTTCCTCTGTGACCTATTGGTTGTTCAGAAGGGTGCTGTTTAATTTCCATGCATTAATGTAGTTTTTGTGATTTCCTTTGTTGTTGATTTCCAGTTTCATTGCACTATGGTCAGAGGGTATGCACAGGATGATTTTAATTCCTCTATATTTATTTAAACATGTTTCATCACCTAATATATGGTCTACTTTGGTGACTATCCCATGTGCTGCTGAGAAGAATGTGTATCCTGATATTTTTGGGTAAAACATGTAATCATTTTTGTAAAATGATTTTTAAAACAAAATTGAAACATGAAAATGTTAATAATAGTAACCATACACAATATAATATAAACATTATCATTTTAAACATGGAAAATGTACATTAATAACTACATGATAATTTAATTTGTAGATGGGCCACATTTATTTAACCCAATTCCATCTTGAGGACATAGTGATTTAATTGTCACTGGAAGAATAAGTATCTTTGTACTGATACATTTTCCTATAATGTATAAATTTGATACACACACACACAAAGAATGTCAGTTTAACTTATGTTTAGTGAATTGTTAAAGAGGCTAAATATTTAATGTATCAATTGATATTTTATATCTCCCTTTTTAATGTAATATTATATAATTTTGAGGGAAATCATTTTCAATGAGTAGCTCTTTATTTATTGAGGACATTAACCATTGTCTTATAGAACAGAAATACTCTCTTTGATGTATTTATGTATACTTTTTGATTATTGGTCATTAATCATCTAAAATCCATTTGCTACCTCCTATCTCCCTAGCATCTTTCTTTGACAAAGGCTGGAAAACATATTTTTCCAGACTCTCTTGCAGCTAAACTGGCCATATGATCTATTGTGGCCAATAAAATCTTAACGGAAGTGGATAGGTTAGAATGCAAGATTTTTCTTTAATACTGGATAGTCTCTGCTGGAATGCCTTTTAGAGTTTTCATTTTCTGCCTGGAAAATGAATATGAGCTAGAGGCATAGCAAAAATCATGCAACCTAAGGTAGCTTCTATGAGGACAAAGGTCAACACCTTAAGGCAGGAAATGAAAGAATGGAGAGAGCCCATATAACCTGAGCTATCCTATCAGCTATATTACCGATATTGTTTGTTTCTTGAGATACATAAATTATTATCTACTTAAAATAGATTTGCCAGGTTTTCTGTTACGAATAGTCATGGCTATTTTGAACCAATAAATGTGTGATAGTTTTATAACACAATTTTAATGTAATGAAATCTACCCATTTTTTCTTTAATAAGATTGCAAAATCAAGTATCAAAAAATAAGTGCATGAATGACTTATGACCTTTGTCAATATTCCTATGTGTTTTCTTCCAATACTTTCAGATGTTTTACTTTTAAACAATTAAATGAGAATTTGTTTTATGGAGTAAATTGAGAGGGTCTAACTTTTTCTCCAAGTGACAATCTAAGTTTTAAAATAAAATTTATTGGATAATCTCTTGTTTTTCTCTAAATGACTTAAATTGTTACCTTACCATTTTAATTATTCAACTTTATAACATCTCTATAACTTGTAAAGAAACTAAGTTTTAAACATTTTCTTAAAATTCTAAGCTATTTTAAGCCTATTAATCACTGAGTTAACTTTAGAGTTATTTTGTTACATTCCAAATATATGTAATTTTAATTGAATTAAAGAGATCATTGATATCTTTAAATGTTGATTCTTTTCATCAGTTGGATTTTTTTTATGTCTTTCAGTAACATTTCATAATTTTCTTTCACTATGTTTATTCCTAGATTTTTTTATATATTTTGTTGTGGATGAGGCTTTTCTTGTTTTCTGATAATTCCTGTGGTAGATATGCGAACAAATGCATTTTTTGTTTGCTTTATATATAAGCACCTTTCTGAATCCCCTTAATTCAGTCTAAATGTTGTTATTTGTATTTTTTTTAGATTTGTAATCATATCTTCTGAAAGAATAATTTCATTGCATGCACTCCAGCTCTTTGTCTTTAGCTCTTTATCTTTGTTTTATTCATTGTCTAGTCTAGAAAACAATTACAAAATAAAGGCAGGAACAGGCATGGTGTCATTAGTGGGTCTTTCTCAACTGTGGAAACCCACAGTGCTGAATGCTGATGTAGAATAAGTCAATTTCAACATGGAAAAAAAGTAGGTTTCTATATTCTGAAATTGCTTAATTTTATCAAAAGTCTTTCTTTGTATCTACTAAAATGAATTTTGCTCAAACTACTGTGATTAGTTATATTAACAGGTTTCCTAATATGGAAAAACCCTGTGTAACTGAAATTAACACTTGACCCCAAGGCATCTATTTAACTTGTTTGTCGACATATCATTTACATTTCTTTTAGGATATATCTATCGCATATGTTCCTAGTGGAGATAGTCTTAAAGAAATTGGTTGTTAATTGGTGATTGTTTTCTTTGTTGTTGTGTTATGATGCAAAAGAATGCTGAGAAAATGAAATGCAAATGTTCCAAATGTTTTCAAGGGTAGAGGTAAATAAAAACATAGGGATAATCTCTTTAACTTATTGAAATATTCAACATGAACCATCTTGACCCTTTTTTCTTAATGTAGCTGGCAACTTTTTCAAAAATTTTAGGCTTTATTTTTATCTTGATACGATTTTCATAATAATTAGTATGAGAATTTACTAAAATTTTCTTAAAATTGTTATTTTTTTATAAATCTAGTTACATATCATTCTAATTCCTACATGTGTTTTTTTCTTTTATTGTACTTTTCAAATTTTAGTAATTATTTGGTCTTCTAAAAATCCTAGATCTTAGATCTACTTAGTAACTGTATTATTTTTTACTGTTAGAGTATTTGTTAATTTCTGGCTTTACTAATTCCCTTAAGCTGCTTTCTTTTGGACTGTTTTATTAATTCTTTCTAATTTCTTGAGCTGAGATACTGTTTACTTACTCGTTTGTTTGTTAACAGCACTGGGGATTGAACCCAGGGCCTCATGCTTACTGGGCAAGCACTGTCACTGAAATACATCCCAGTCACATTTGCATTAATTCCTAATACTAAAATACTGTCTCTGTCTCTCCTCCTTTGATCTCTCTCCCACTCACTGTTTCTCACCAGCATGCCATGAGCGGCTTCTCCTCCACCATGCCATACTGCCTAGAAGCCAGGCAACTGTGAACTGAAACCTCTCTAAACTGTGAGCTAAAATAAACCTTCCCTCCTTAGAGCTGTGGTATCAAGCATTGTGTCTCAGAGACAAAAAAAAAAAAAAAAAAAACTAAGACACATACAACTGAGGATTCCTATAACTAAGAGCAATTGCTATTAACTTCAATTCTGGAGCCCCCTCAATATAACCCCTTATGAAAGAGAGGGAGAGGTTCCTATGGAACTGAGCTTTCACACTGTCCAGGATGTGACTATGACTGCAAATGTCTCCCTTTGCACTTTTAGACCCCCAGCACCACCACAGTGGCCATCAACACTATCCTTACCACCTCTCCCACCACGACTTCTACACTGAGGCTTCTTAACCACCACACACCTCATGGACATCTGCCTGCATTCTGCTTCCAGTGCTGGACACAGAATGATTGCTCAGGGGAACTACAGTTCCCACAGAGTATTCCAAGGACATATAAGATTTATGAGGGGAAAATGGGGGCAAAAGTTTTCATGAATTGTTCACAGAGAGTTTATAAAGAGGGAGAGAGAGCTCATAGGCAAGAGAGACAGCAAGCATAGGTGTTCAGAAATACGGAAAAGGACATTGCTCTATCGATGACAATGACTATTATATGACATTTGAACACCACGAGTGCTATTCAGCAGCTTGTAAGTCGCAATAGGTGAGTAAAAACACTCATCTTTTTTGTCAGAAGGGAGAAAGAGGTAGAGGATCCTTCTCAAAAAGACCCACTCTGACTTAAAATACAGGGTAAAGCAATACTAGAAACCCATGTGCCAAAGCCCACCTATTAAGATTCAGATCAAACACAGAGCCTCCATACTACAATGCTCCATTGTGTGTATGTGGTTAGTTATGTCAAGGACACTAAACAAAGCTGCTTTTCATGTGTCAGTTTGAGCTCTCTCCATCGATAACCACTGTGGCTCCTGGGTCACGACCCCAAACGAGCCGCTATTGTGTGGGAGGAGACAACAGATGGCCCAATGCAGATAGCACACTAGGAACCGGGCCTCGGGCCGCCTGGGCAGGTCTAGGCAAAACTCAGAGGCAGACGAGGTTTTATGTTGGGGTTTGGTTTTCTACACGCACACAACAGTCACATGTTCCTCCAGCTCTGAATCTCACCTGGGACCACCATCCTCCCAGGCAAGGCCCTGCTCCTGCTCCTGCTCCTGCTCCTGCGCCTGCTCCTGCGCCTGCTCCTGCGCCTGCTCCTGATCCTACTCCTGCTCCTGCTCCTGTCCCAGGGGCCATTATGCTCCTGCTCCTGGTGCCAGCCTGGTGACACCTGCTTGATACTGAGGCACTGATGGCTGCTGACAGATTAATTAGGTTCCTCACCTGATCACAAGTGTATCCTGGCCCAGATAAAAGTAGCATTTTCATAGCTGCCCTGCGTCCCTAATCCCCACGGTCAGTAAGATGAGCATCAGGTGGGTGAGGAGAAAGATCTCAGTTCTTCCCAGATGATGACAGTCTGGACTCTGAAGTGGAGCTAACCCCCTCTCCATCCCCATCACATTACAGAATTGGGGACTGGGTCACCAGGACCCTTTGCTTCTTCGGGATTAGCAAGTATAGCTGAGACTCTGGATGGAGACTCTTTTCTAGAAAACTCTCCCCTCCTTGGGAAGACAGGCACACATGCTGCCACCTTCTAAGATTCTGCTTAAAGCCAGCTCCTTTCCGGAGATGCACGAGAGTCATTAACACTCTCTTACTCCCCAGATTGCCGTCTTTAGCCACCATCCTAGTCGAGTGGCTGAGCATTAGCCTTGTCCAGGAGCCGAGGTGACACGTCTTCCCTTCCTCTGAAGACCATGGAGTGCTCCAGGACTCCCTGGATACAAAACTGTCATCCACTGAGACAGAGAAAATGGAAGTCTGATCAGAGGATATGAAGGCCCACCTCATGTTGCCTGAAGTCAGAGGTGAGGTGGGAAAAACAGCCTCTCAGAGCCCCCCAGCTGGTCAAGAGAGCACTGAATAGTGTCAGATCCCTCAGCCCACGCTGCTCAGAGCCCACATCAACACTGCTTTCCCACTGTGAGGCTTCATGTGGAGCTGCTTGCAGCTCTATAAAGGATGGGGTGTGTGGGGTGAAAGAAAGGAGGGACTCGTCTTCATTCAATGGGACTCATGAGAACAGGAGTGGAAGAGTATCTACTGGAAGAGTGGAAGCCATGTGGAGCAGGTCTTCAGAAATAACCCCTTCTCCATTCCCAGTGTGCAGGCCCATTCCAAGCCCATTGTCATTCACTTGCCAGGGTTCTCGCAAAACCCTCTTTGCTAACTATGGTCCCTGCCCTGGGTTTGTTGTGACTCCTTTCCATCCTTCACAGCATTCCCAGAGCTCTTATCCTGGAAATAAGTATGACTAGATTGCTTCCTTGTTGGGATCTCCTGCCAGGTCCTCACATACAGAATGAGGGTTAAGCATCTCCGTGTGACTCTGAAACTCCTTCTCCAGCTTCAAGTCCAGATATTTTCCACTTCCCCTGAAAACTCCGTGCAAAGCGTGTGTTAAGTTCATTGACCCCGTTGATACAAGACTCATTCAGGACTTTAAGAAAGGGAGACATTTCTTTTGCCTCACAGCCCCTGTGTGCTATGATACATCTATACCCCTTAGCAACCCTTCACCTCCTCTGTGATGTTGTCTCTGAGCCCCTGATGTCTTGTGTTGCCACTATATCTCCCTGGCATCATCCACACACCAAGCTGGTGTGACTCATAGACACTACGACCCCCAACTCCACAAACCTCCTCTCGCATGATATATTAGTCAGCTTTCTTATCACTGAGACACAATACCCAACACACATAACTTGAAGGAAGAAAGGCTCAATTTGGCTTGAGGTTTAGGAGAATTCAGTCCAGAGTCAGGGGGCCCCAGGCAGCTGCATCATAGAAGTTCATAACAGAGCAAAGAGGCTTAGTTCATGGTGGCCAACCACTTTATACCCCACCCAGACCACCATATGTGGATATTCTCTGCTGCTGGTTTTCCTGCCTTTCACCTCCACAGCAGCCTACTTGAACGCTCCTCGGGCCCCTTCTGCACACCTATTATAACACCTCTTCATGTGTAGGATAGTGCTGAAAATTCACTTTCTTACCAGCAGTCTTCCTAACCTATTGAAGTCTACTCCAATTATTCCCTCTGCCCTGTCCTAGCAAATTAAGGGTCATTTCACACTATGCCCTTCTACTCTTACAGTTTTTGAGGCTTTTGTAATTATTAGTTTTCCCTGGGTGTGTGCCTGCTCCAGCTTCCTGACCAGAGCTCAATCTCCCAGAAAGCAAAACCTTGTGAATCTTCCCATACCTTCTCACTCCATACGCTGCAAGAAGTTTGACCATGTCAAGGAAAAAAAGGAGAGAACACAAAGCCATCTGCTCACTAGTTCAGATTCAGTTTGGGGAAAATTATATGAGTCACCGGGGCACACACTATAGTATTACACTTTTCTAAAGAATTTATTTATTTTTGTTTTGTTTGCGGTACCGGGGATCGAACTCAGGACCCTGCACTTGCTAGGCAAGAGCTTATTCCACTGAGCTATATCCCCAGCCATGAATTTAAATATTTTTTTCAAAAGTTTAAAAGTCAGAGAGTTGATAAGGTAATTCAAGTGTTAGAGGTCCCAGGCAAACTCAGAGCCATCCTAAATGAAGATAAGAATCTTCAAAGGGATACTACAGGATTTGAAAAGACAAACAGGATTCTCTATTCCAGAATTAATTTTTAGATATAATTTTGCAGGAAATAAAATATTCTTGGAGCCCAGTCTCCAAACATCATCTCTAAGGTGTTTATGCAATTTATATATTCCTTAGCTTATCTCCCTGAGGTAGAGTCAGTCTGCTCCAGAGGACATGTGAGTTCTCTATTTTCTCAGGAAAATTTACTCTTTTGAGAATCTGCTAGGAATAGAGATATATTGCAACAGATATCCCACCAATACTACCAAATCTGACCCTAAATGCCACTTCCTGTCACTGGGAGGGCTCCTGGAGAGCTCGGACATCTGTCACTAACTCTGAGCGGGATGCTCTTTGCTTTTATAGACACAGATGAACTTCAGTGCAGAAGATATCTATACCCCCATAACACATTACAATAGTCCTACCGCATGCTGTGCTATAGCATTGCATTACCAATGCAGTCATCCACTTGTGAGACATCACATGTGAGCTGCGTATGGTGCGTGATGGTGAATGTGCATGGCACCCCTGACTCAGGGAGGTTGGATCTTGCTGAGAAGTCATCATAAGTGTGATGAATGACAGAGAAGAAAGCTGTAAAGTACCATGAGCACAGATAGAAAGAGAAAAACTGGTCTGGAGAGGGAATCAGGAGGATGACCTGGAATGTGTGACTCTTAAATTGAGAACTAAGAGTTATGAGAATGTATTCAAAAGAGAGGAAGAGAGTAAATGTTAGAGCTGGGGGAAAGGGAGGCTAGAAGCTAGAAAAAGAAAAGCAACAGAACAAAGAAAAGAAAATCAAGTCTATATGGATCACAGCATGAAGGAACATGGTAAGGAGGAGGTAGGAAGGAGAACAATGTCATCACACTCTACCATGTTCCCGATATCAACCTACATGTGTTACTTATCTCTTCTCATCAAATCTTCTCAGTAATCTTAGATACCTTTGTTGCCCACCCACTTATCACTGAGGAAACTTGAGGCCCACAGAGGTTGCACCTCTTGCTCATGATCTCATTGCACAGAGCAGAAGAGCTGGGACTGAAACCCATGCAGACAGAAGGCAGAGGTACTAACCTCTGTGCCTTCCTGAGGGCAGCCATGTTATGGTTGATACATTGTGTCAACTTGGGGAATCTGGAGGTTTAACTGAGTGATTCAGCAGGAAGCTGGGGTGCTTACTTTGTAAACATCCTGAACCTGTTGAAAAGGAAGGCATGGAGATTGTGTGAGAGGTATACGCCCCCTGAGTGGGGGTAGGCTGTTTACGATGTAGGGAATAAAAAGAGGCTGCTTGAAGCCATTCCCCCCTCTGGCTGGTTGATTTTGCTGTGCACTGCTGCCCTGAACAGTTTGCCCTCTGCCATGCGCCACTCTGCCTCAGAACCAGCCAAATATGGACTGAAACCTCCACAAACTCTAAGCTAAATAAACCTTTCCTTCCTTCATTTTAGGTGTTGGGTATTTTGTCTCAGCAACGAGAGAAAAGTAACCAAGACAAGCCATACTGGGCAGGGTCCTGTAGGAATTTTGTCCTAAGAGGAATTAGAAGGAACTGAAGAGCTATGCTCTAAAAGTTTGCATGATCATTGCTGGATCTTAAAAAAAGAAAGTCTCTCAGGCTACTGTCTTGGAAATATCCTGAAAGAAAGTGAAAAAAAGTGAATTCAGAAGGACCACTAAGAAGACTAATAATTGTACATATTCTAAGAAAAGACGACAATGGATTGCACCGAGTGAAAGCAGTGGTGATGAGCAAAGTAGATTGGCCCAAAAATGTTCAAATGTTCAGGTGGTGGAAACATCAGGATAGCTGATTCATAGGATGTAACCAGAAGGCGGAAATAACCATGTGCCTAGATGTCCTCAGATCCTTGAATAAATGCCAACATTTCTGTGTAGTTATCTAAAAGGTCAGGGAATTATAAGTGCCGAACAGAGTTGAAAATCAGAATTTGAAACTTTACTATATATAAGCTTCTCTTTCTTAAACTTTGGGGGCTAAATCCATAACTTGATCTCCCTGTAGTCCAAACCCTTGAGGCCCATGCTGGCCATGTGGCAGGGCCTCTGTAATTGTTCGGTTAGTGAGCAAGAGGAAAGGCATCCACGGGCTCTAGCTGTGCCCTTACACTGGCTCCCAGGACATTATCACATAGGGAGTAGATTCCACTGACCCCATTAGCACCATCAGTAATTTCTAGGTCTCGTGAGCACAGAGCTTCACCAAAAGACATTACCTTTGCTGTTTATCTGTCAGGCCCCTGACACTCCTATTGGCTGTCTCTCACCTGACCACCTACATTTCTATGTCTGTACTTCAGAGCCTAATCAGTACCTTAAGTTAAAAAAATAAATAAAAATTAAGCTGGGCAGCTCAGATATTTAAGTTCCTCCAAAGTCTTAATAAATTTCACAAATATTTAACAAGCAAATTAATTTATGTAAAGATCTGTACATATTTGATAAACTTGAACCAATTTAATAAATCCTGTCCTGTTTTAATAAATGCTGGATTAGGGTTAGACGTCCAACAAACAGTAAATACATGAGGAAAATATTTGTGATGTGTGTGTATATATATTGTGCCTGCCTTTTGAAAGATCAAGAAAAGATTATCTTTGCCACAAAGACGCGAATCCGCTGTGGTGTGTGTGTGTGTGTGTGTGTGTGTGTGTGTGTGTTGTGAAGGAGAGAGGAAAGTGAGCTAGGACGTGTTCTGACTGCTAAGGTGATAGCACCTTCCTGGAGTAGATGGAGTGCCAGAGAAGGCACCCAAAGCTCAGACTACGCAAAGCTTCCAGGGTGGACCAAGCACAATCTGAGAGCAGCAGGGCCCAGGGCATGTATTCTATATTCTCTTTTTATGAATGGAAAATGCCTCCGCCGCTCATTTTCTTCCTGCAACTCCTTCTTGTATTACCTAACCGACAAAATTCTATTGCACAATCCTATCATCTATCTTTCTTTAAGCTTTAGCTCAAACACCTACTCTTGTCTGAAAACTTCCTTAGCCTCTTCTCTACTTTCAGGCAACGCTGGTGCTTGCTCTCTGTGATTATCTACAAGATGGCCCTTCTCAGTTGTCTTGTAGTTAGTGATGTGACATCTGCCTCCCTCACTGCTACTTTGTGGTACTACTATCTGCAATCTGTATTCTTTCAACAAATATTGTTGAGGAATAGTATGTGTTAGGTGATACATGAGGTCAGTGGTGGTAAACCTATGGCTTGTATGTTGTTTTTCTTTTGAAACAAAAGATATTAATGTAGAGTTGTTTTCCTAAACTAAAGCCTCGGTATTCAGGTTTAATTGCTATATTGGCACTTTGTGATAAGTAAGTGGGTTTTGGTGTCCAGTTTGGGCACTCATCTCTAAAAGGTTCACCATCACTGCCCTAGGTAGTGAAGGCATGTGGTTCTTGCCTTCATGAAGCTCACCATCTAAATGGGTATAGCAGATTCTGTTGGTGTTTATGTTTGTCAGCATTCCCATTACTATAACAAAACACCTGAAATACTCAACACAAAAAGAAGAAAGTTTTCTTTTGGCTCATGGTTTTGGAGGTTTCAAGTCCAGTTGTTTGGGAGCTGTAATGAGGTAGTAAGTGCATCATGGCAGGAGCACATGACAGAGGAAGTCTCTTCACCTCCTGGTGGCAGGGAACTGACAGAGAGCAAGAAGTCAGTGTCCCTCCGTCTCGTTGGAAGGGCACACTTCCATGACCTAAAACCTCCACTAGGCTTCACCTCGTACAGGTTTCTACCACCCTGCAATAGCACCAAGCTATAGCCCAAGACCTAGCACACGGGCCTTTGGAAAACATTTAAGATTCACAGTATAGCACTCTCACTGACACCCTTTTAACATCTATCTCCACCAAAGAAAGAATTGGGCCAGGGGCTTGGGGTTTGGGGATGAGTATGTTCTTAACAAATACTGGGCAAGCAAAAGTGCCAGAGAATTAATGCCCCTCAAGGTAGTAATCAATCGATGGTGGGTGAAGAGTCAGTAGAGAAATACCACAGCTCCCTCATATCTCGGTTGGGAAAACACTGGAGTCCATTCCCACTGCTTCTCAGTCTCCCAGCTGGACGGAGCTCTGCCTGCCCAAAGCAGTAACTGGAATGAAGACAGTTCCTTAATAGACTTTTTCTTCTAATCTTCCTCAATTCCACACCTCCTGCCAGCATTTCCTAGGGTCATCTCCACCCTCTAGAAACTACCTGCAGTTGAGTCTTTTGTTCGGGATCTGATTCTGAGGAAGCCTGGATCACACATTACAGGACAAGCAAGTTTGTAAGGAGATGCTCCCTCTCTACCTGCTGGTGTTCCTGCCTAGTGTCAGGCCCATCCACATGCCTCTAATATGACTTCATTTTCTGGCTTGTTTCTAGTGAGCAGCAGATAACAGGTGTGATAGGATGTCACCTCTGAGATAAGGCTGTCAGCAGACACTAGTCCTGTTTAGGTATTCTCTCACTTTCTCTGGGGAAGACCAGTGGCCAGGCTGTGCTGCCACACTGAGGAGAGGTCCACACAGATGGACCTGAGACTCACAAGCAACCCCATAAGTGAGATTAGAGAGAGCTCTTTGGGGTCCCTAACCAGACAAGTGAATGAGCTTGGGAAAGCATCCTTCCCCAGTCAAACCTTGAGGTGCAACCCCAGCTGATACCTAGATTAAAACCCCGCAGCTGCTCCGCTGTAGGCCCCGTGGCTGCTCCACAGTGGGCCCCGCGGCTGCTCCGCAGTGGCCCCCGCGGCTGCTCCGCTGTGGGCCCTGCTGAGGACACCTCAAGGATTGGACCCGCCCCCACCCATAGCATGGCGACGGGGTGGAGCCAGGCGGTCTGCTGTGAGCCTATGTGCTTTTCCACCTCCGACCATGGCAGTTTGTATACACCCATGTATGTTATAGTTTAGTCTGAGGCAGCTATATCTCTTCCCAAAGCGAGAGTCTAGGGGTATAGATAAACCCAGGAGTACAGTTATCATCACAGGGAAGATGACTGATTGAGTGGTGGGGCAATGGAGATGAGGGAGGAGAAAAACTGAATGATCAGTTGGGCCATCATCTGTGTAACTGAGTAACAAAGGTGAAGGTAACATTATGTTGGACAGCATCCAGAGCTAATTCCCTTCTATGTTTTCCATAATTCTGTATTTCCTCAATCGTTTTTGTATTAACAGAAGTGAAGATAACTTTATATTATACAGCATTCAGCGCAAATTCCCTACTATCTTCTCTTTAATGTTTTTGTGTTAACTAATGTGAAGATAACATTGTGTATTACAACATCCAGTGCTAATTCCCTTCTATTTACTGTATAATTTTGTCATATGTCTCCATTCTTTTGTCTTTAAAATAAAATTAAAAAAAAAAAAAAAACCTCGTGAAGGATACTGGACCAGAACCTGCAGAACCTTGACCCTTGACTAGTGGGATATAATAGATGGGCGTTTCTTCCATTTCCTGAATTCCTGTTCATATTTTATGCTGCAATTGATATCCAGTACAGTGATGTGAGAGGATTCTAGAAGATAGCAATTATCTCATAGGCTGTTTCCTTTTCTTCTCTCTTCCCTCTCTCCTTTCTCTTCTATAATGTAAAAGAAAATCTTTCGCCTTTATAAAAAATAGTGCTGTGTCTCCTCTACATAACTGACAATTTAGATTCCTAGAAGGACAGCTTCCTGAGGACAGCGAAGGAAGAGTGCCGCTGCTGTACCCACGATGGGCCTAGAAGACACCTTCTTCCATGTCAACATTTTAGAACACCCTCATCACACTCCCTAAAAAGCCTTAGGCTCTTTAGGGCAAGCAATTAGAGAAAAAGAGACGATGCAATGCAAAAGAGAACTTCCCAGAGCTGCCCTCCATACTGATTGAACTCCAGAGCCAGTAACTCCCAGTGACTCATTTGGCACTTATGCTACATACTGTACCCCCACTATGAACATCACCACTGCCGAGATGCTGCTGGGGCCAGCGGAACAGAACTCACCACAACTGTCCTTAACTGAGGGTCTTTTTGGATCTGATACTTTTCCAGCAGCCTCAACATACATGAAATTATTTGAAAGCCACAAACTATCAAAGCTCACTCAAGAAAACATGGAAACTCATACATTGCCAATGGGAACACAATATTGAAAACTACTTTGAAAAAATGTGACTGTTCCTTTTTTTAAAGAGAAAAAGAAATAAAACAAAATCTCAAAACACGATGAGGATAACATTGATTAATACATTGTGTATTGTTTTCTTTAAATTAGATAGAGTACAATATACTGGCATTTAATTGTCTAAGCATATTAGCACAAGCCTTTCTTTTCAATCAACTAAGAGAAACTAATAGTATAACTATCTTAACTATATTTTAAATATATTTTTTCTTTTTTTCTTTTCCCTTCCTTCTTTTTCCCATTCTCCCATCCCAGTGTCTCTTTCCTTTTGAAGTTTCTTCCCATTTTACAATACTTATTGTACATTTTGGATCTTATTTACTCTTGCAGGTTCTCACACTAGGGGGTCAATTCAATGTTTACAAATGTGTATCTTGTTTATTTCACTTATGAGTATGGTCTCAAGTTGCATCAATTTGTCTATAAAAGTCTCCAATTTACCCATTTGTATAGCTGAGTAATACTCCATTGTATTTTTAAAAAACACATCTTTTTTATTTATGCCTCAGTTGATGGGCATTTAGATTGTTTCCGAGCTTTAATTATTACAAATTGTGCTCCTACAAACATGGGTGCACATATATTGTTGTAGTATGATGTCTTCAATTCTGGGAAATACCCAGAAGGGGAATAGCTGGTTCAAATGGGGCCTCTAATCCTAGTTTTTGTGGAATCTCCATACTGATTTTCACAGTGGTTGCACAAGTCTACACTCCCACCAACAGTGGTGAAAAGTCCCTTTTGTCCCACAACGCTTGCAACATTTGTTATTGGTTTATTTCTTGATGATAGCCATTCCTTCTGGGGTGAGGTGGAATTTCAGCATTGTTTTAATTTGTATTTTTTGAATGACCAGTGATGTTGAGCATTTTTTCATATGTTTATTTGCCATTTTTATTTCTTCATCTGAGAAGTGTGTATTCATCTCAAATGCCCATATTTGGATTGGGTCTTTAAATTTGGGAAGTCTGATTCTTTTGGGTACTTTATATATCTCCTTTTTTTTTTTTTTTTTTTTGCGGTACTGGGGATCGAACTCAGAACCCTGCACTTGCTAGGCAGGCGCTTATTCCACTGAGCTATATTCCCAGCCCCTATATATTCTCAATAGTAATTCTTCATCTGAGGAACAGCAGGCATATTTTCCCACATTGTGGTTTGTCTCTTCATTCTGTTGGTGCTCCCCCTTGCTGTGCAAAAGCTTTTGATAGGATGAAGTCCCAGTTGTTGATTCTCTGTGATAGTTCCTGCGCAAGTGGGGTTTTATTCATAAAATTATTGCCCACACCAATGTCTTCAAGAGTTTTACCTATTCTATCTTCCAGCAGACTTAATGTTTCTGTGTTAATATTTAGATCACTGACCCATTTCAAATTTAGTTTGGTGCATGGTAAAAGATACAGGTCCAATTTCAATCTTCAGCTTTTGCAGAGCCAGTTTTTCCAGCACCATTTCTTTCTTCCAATGAATGTGTTTGGCACCTTTGTCAAAGATAAGGTGGCTGAGTATGTCTGGAGTTGTTTCTGCATCTTTCAATCTATTCCATAGATGTTCAGGTCTCTTTTTTCTGCCATTCCCATGTTATTCCTATCACAGTAGCTTTATAGTATAATTTCAAGTCAGGGATTGTGATGTCCCCTGCCTTGCCTTTGTTGCCCAGACTTGCCTTTACTATTCTAGGTCTCTTCTGGTTCCAAATGAATTTTAGGATTGCATTCTCTAATTCTGTGAGATATGCTGTTGGAATTTTTATCAGAATTGCATTAAATCTGTGTGATAATTTTATAAGCATTTTAAGTATATTGGTCCTTCCTACCCAAGAGCAAGAGCTATCTTCCTGATATCTACTTCAATCTCCTTTTTCAGAGTACTGCAGCTTTCAATGTAGAGGTCTTTTAATTTCTTCATTAGATTGATTCCTAGGTATTTCATTTTTTCTGGATACTATTGTGAAAGGTGTTGCTTCCCTAATTTCTCTCTTAGTGAATTTGTTATTTGTATTCAGGAAAGCTATTGATTTTTGAGTGTTGACTTTGTATCTAGCTGTGCTACAGAATGCTTATTAAATCTAGCAGTTTTTTGTGTCTTTTAGGGGGTCTTCTATGTAGAGTATCATGTCATGTACAAATAATGATAATTTAGCTTCTTCCTTTCCTATCATCATTACTTTCTCTTGTCTAGTTGCACTTGCTAAGCTCCACAGGACTTGTTGAATAAGAGTAGAGACATTGGACATCCTTGTCTCATTCCTGATTTTAGAGAAAAAGCTTTCAGTTTTTGTCCATTTAGTATGATGTTGGCTGTTGGTTTGTCACAGATGCCTTTTATAAGGTTGAGATAAAGACCATCTATTCCAATTTTATGTAGGGTTGTTATCATGAGTGGGTGCTGGACTTTGTCAGAAGATTTTTCTGCATCTAGTGAGATGATCATATTATTTTTGTTGTTGGCACTGTTAATATGGTATATCACATTTATTGATTTACATACATTGAACAATTTCTGTATCCCTGGCATGAATCCCACTTGGTCATGATGTATAATCTTCTTAATTATTTGCTGTATTCTATTTGCCAGTATCTTACTAATGATTTTTTCATCTATGTTCATTAGGAAGATTGGCCTGTAATTCATTAGCTGGGTCCTTCTCTGGTTTTGGAATCAGAGTAATGCTTGCTTCCAGGAATGAATTTGGGGGTATTGTTCCCCTTTTAATTTGATTAAAGAGTTTGAGAAATAGTGGTGTTAGATCTTCTCTAAATCTTTAATTCAGCAGTGAATCTGTTAGGGCCTGGGCTTTTATTTGCTGGTGGGTTTTTAATTACATCTTTCTTTTCATTGATTGATATTGGTTTATTTGGGATTTTTATACCTTCTTGATTCAGCTTTGGTAATTCATCTGTATCTAGGAATCTGCCCATTTCTTCTGCACTTTCCATCTTAATAGAATGGAGGTTTTCAATGTAGGTATAGATGAGCTTCTGGATTTCTGCAGGGTCCATTATGATTTCACGCTTTTCATTCCTAATTGTATGGATTTTGGTCTTTTCTTTCCTTTTTTCATAAGATTCAATAAAGGTATGTCAATTTTATTTAATCTTTCAAAGAGCCAACTCTTTGATTCATTGATTATTTTTATTATTGTAGTCTCCAATTCATTAATTTCTGCTCTGATCTTTATAGTTTCCTCCCACATATGAGCTTTTGGCTTAACCTGCTCTTTTTCTAGAAGTTTGGGGTTCACCATTAAGTTGCTTATTTGCACTTGCTCTGTTTTCCTGATATGGGTATTCACTGCTATAAATTTCCCTCTTAGAATTGCTTTCATTGTGTCCATAAGTTCTGGTATGTTGTATTGTCATTTTCATTTAACTGTAGAAATTGTCTAACTTCTTTTTAAATTTCATTTGTGACCCATTGGTTCTTCAGGAGGGTGGTATTTAATTTCCATATATTTATGAAGTTCTTATGGTTTCTCTTGCCATTGATTTCCAATTTCATTGCACTATAGTCTAATATGCATGGAATAATTTCAGTTCCTTTGCATTTACTTAAGTATGTTTTATAAGTGTGGTCTATTTTGGGTAACATCCCATATACAGCTGAGAAGCATGTGTACTCTGATGTTGTGTGATGGAACACTCCATAGACATCTACTAAGCCCATTTGTTTAAAAGTTTGGTTCAGTTCTGATATTTCATTGCTCTTTGTCTAGTTGATCTGTCTTTTTGAGACAGTGGGTTATTGAGATCCCCCAATACAACTGTATTAGTGCTTATTTGATTTTTCATGCCCATTAATTTTTGTTTTATATGGTTGGATGCGCTGGTATTTGTTGTATACATATTTATGATTGTTATCTCTTCCTCTTGGATTGGTCCCCTTACAAGTATAGAGTGACCTTCTTTATCTCTCTTAATCAGCCTTGGCTTGAAATTCACTTTGTCTAAAAATAGAATAGCTATTCCTGCTTTGTCCTGGATTCCTGTCACATGGAGTATTGTTTTCCATCCTTTGACTTTCAGTCTATGAATTTCTTCTTAATTAAATGTGTTTCTTGTACACAGCATATTGTTGGATCTTGCTTCTTGATACATTCTTCCAGTCTGTGTCTTGTGATTGGTGAACTGAGACCATTAACACTGATGGTTATAACTGGTATGTATTGACCTATCCTTGTTATTTTCCTGTTGCTGGCTGCCCCTATTTTTCTCTCCCTGTTTAATTGTTTGCCTTCCCTGGTGGATTCCTTCTGCTGGGGTTCATGGAGCTGTAGTCCTTGTTATCTCTTTCTTGAATGTCCTTCAAAACATTCTTAAGTGTTGGTTTTGAAGTCATAAATTTCCTCATATATTCTTTTTCATGGCAGTATCTTATTTCCCATCAGTTTTGAAAGATAGTTTTGTGGGGTACACCAGTCTGAGTTGAAGGTTGTCTTCCTTTAGAACCTGAAATACTTCAAACTTTCCTTGACTTGAGGGTTTGTGCTGAGAAGTCAGCGATGATCCTGATGAGCTTTCCTTTATAAGTGACTTATTTCTTTTCCCTAGTAGCTTTTAAGTTTCTATTCTTGTGTTGAATTTCTGGAATCTGGACTATGATATGCCTGGCTATAGGTTTTTTTATCATGAGTAATTGGAGTTCTATATGCCTAACTTACTGTGTGTCAAATTCTTTTTCTCCTCCAAGGAAGTTTTCTGCCATGCTATTTGTGAAAAATTTTGTTGAATATCACTTGTGCTATCTCCTGCTTTTTCAATGACTCCAATCAATCTTAAATTATTCTTTGCTTTGTCTAGGAGCTGCTGGATTGATTTCTCACGGTCCCTTGTGATTTTTAAGAAACCTTTTCTTTACATTATCACTAACCACAAGCCTGTCTTCTATATGTGAGATCCTGTCCTCATACTGGCTTAATCTGTTCAGGATACTTTCAATGGAATTTTTATTCTCCTGGATATCTTCTTGAATCTGCCTTATGGATTCCATTTCTTTCCTATGCTGAGCACTCATGGCTTCCATAATTTTCTTAAGCTCCTCTATTTTTTTTGTCTGTATCTGCTCCAGAGTCACTAAGCATGGTTTTCATTGTGGATACCATCTCTGCAGTTACCTGAGAAATTATTTCAAATTTGACTTTTTCTAGAGTCTCATTCAACTGTTTTATTGTTACCATTTCAGAGAGACAAGGTGGGTGACTTTCAGATTGTTCCACCACATTGACCCCTGCTTTTTTGCTTTTGGTGAACTGGAGTGTCCGGGATTGCTTCTTGTTTAAGTGTCTTCTCATTTTTTTTCTTTTTTTTAATTCCTGAGATGATGCTTATAAATTGCCTAAAGTGGGTTGCTTTATTCCTAGTATTTAGAACCCTTAGGAAATGACTACTTCTACAAGGACACTTCTAGGTTTAGCTTGTTTTGGGGTTTTGAGTCTTGCAAGATCCTACCTCTTCAATTTGTTGGGGAGGAGAAATTGCTGCCTGTTTGTCCCAGATCCTGGTTTTTGACACTGTGCCACTGTGTTTTCTGTGACCCTTAGTCAATCTCAGTCTTGGAATACCAGAAAGAACAGCTGTTTAGAACAATTATGTCACTTTGGCTATACTGGTACCATCAACAATGACCATAACAAAAACACAACCTAGAAAATGACAAATTGAATTAATCATTAATTTGCCACCTTTAACCATATGAACTATATTTGTGGTTATATAACAAAACATAAAGAAAACTTTATGTAGTATACAAGTCCTCAGTGTGTCAGTTTTGCCCTCAGGGTTTGAAACTTCAAATGGGTTAGGGAGAAAATGGAGAAGTGGCAGAGATAAGAGCTAAGGCTGGAGGACAAAGGGGGATCATGCTAACTTTGGGAAGCTGGTACAGAAGACTGGAGGGAAAGAGAGAAGGAAGTGATTTTAAAAAGAATAAAATAAAACCATAACCACAAAGAGGCTAGAAAGCATGTTCATATTCATACAAAAACAATATCAAACAACGAAGGAGAAAAAATAAAAGAAACAAAAAATACAAAACCATGACAAGAACATTAAAAACAAAAAAGAGAGAGCAGGGAAAAAAAGAAAAAAGAAAAATGCCCACTTCCAGATATGCCTCTACTGTCACTGCTAGGCAATGTGTGCAGACAGAGTCCCAATCTATGTTGATTTTTCCCAGAAAGGCAGCAGTAGCTTTTTTGTGGGCTAGTGGATAATCTCAGCAAGCCTGCACCTTCTGGATGAGACCAGATTCATTCTGCCTGCAGCAGTCAACACACCTTCCTTGTGCCTAAGCCCAGCTGGGAGCTGCTGGATGGAGTCAGCAGCCTGTCTGAGTTCTGAGCCCACTTGGCGCCTCTCCTACATGGCTCTAGGCCAATCACTCTCTCATGTGGGATGACTGATCCCTCAGCACTCTCCTCCAGCTAGTGCAGTCTTTCACATCTGCTGTCTACCTCCATTACTGTGTCTCTCTGTGGAATCCTTAGAATTGCCAGCAGTCACCACATGTCTACAGTTTTGAACTGCTATTCTCATACAGTGAGTTCCATCTCAGGGAAAAGGTGCTGCCAGCTACCTCCTTCTTTATTGAAGTTTCTTTCTTCACTCTCTGTGGACTTCAATTAATCTTTCAGATCCTTCCTGGATCCAGAGGACCCACTTCTTTCCTTCTTGTCTTCCTCATGTTACTATATTCCAGCATCTGGATGGCAACTCTCAGAAAGCCTCTTTGCTGCTTACCACTCCACCATCTTGGTGCTCTCCTGGCAGTTTCTTATAAAATTAAATACACGCTTACTATATGGCCCACCAGTTCTAAAACTTTGTGCACACATTGACTTGTATGTATATTTTGACAACATTTTCATTCATTATGACTAAAACTTTTGGAGAAGATGTCTCCAACTGGTAAACACATAAACAAATTGTGTTGTATCCATAAAAAGGAACACTATTCATGAAAACCAAGAAATCATTGATATTTATACTAAAATGAATGCATCTCAAAGCATTATGCTAAATGAAAGATGTCAGACACCTAATAGTACAGTATAAACAATTTCATGTATATGTACTTTTAGAACGGGTAAACCGAAGTACCAGAAAACACAGATGAGTGCTTGCCAAGAAATGGTTACCTACAAATTGACAAAAGGATAACTTTGAGGGTTATGGAAATATTCTATATGGCAACTGTGGTGACTGTTACACAACTGTATGCATTTGTCAGATATTATTGCTTTGTCTATTTAGAAGAAGTAAATACTGTTATATGCAAATTACACCTAAATTAAACTTGTTTCACATAATAGCAATTTCTATTTTTTAAAGATTTGGGCAACCTAAGAATAATAAGAGAGTTCTGTGGAGGAAGTTAATAGCAGAATTCATGTTAATAAAAACTAATTTGTGACAAAAGATTGTCTTAAGAAATTCTCCCAAAGTAAAGGACAAAAAGAAAATGTTCACACTTAAAAGAGAAATGTAGAATTTAAGACAGAAATGAATAATACAGCCAAGAAAACCATATCCAAATCATTCTCAAGGCATATTAAGAAACATGAAACAAAAGTTAAATATATACTCTTTATAAGAGATTTACTTAAAATGAAATCACACACCCACACACACAAATTTGGAAATGAATGCATCTGTAACTTACATTTAAAACTTTTTACTACAAACATAAAATATGATAGGTTTACTTATGTTTTAAAGATATAGTTACACATCAAAAACAAGCCTGAAGTAGGATAGAATCACTCCAAAGATGGAGACAAGAGAGTGAAACCAGAAATTTTATACTTCACAAAATCAAGAAGAGCACCAAAAAGAGAAAAAGGAAAAAAATGGGGAAAACAATTGATAACAGAAAAATCAAACAAGATGGTAGATATAACTCACAATTTATTTGTAATCATGGTAAATGTGAATGGCTCAAATGAGCCTATTAAAAGATAAAGAACTTAGGTTGAATTTTAAAAATCAGCAACAATAAAATCCAGCTATCTTTCTGTTTAAAATATGTAGATACAACTTTTAAAATGTTTTGAAAAAACAATTTTTTGAAAAAGTAAAAGATGAATGGGAAAAACATGTACAGGAAAAAGACTAACCAAAATAAAGTTGATTTAGCATTAATTAATGTCATCAGTTGAAATGAGATCTAGAGTGAAATACCTTAATAGGGATAAAGCGAAACAATAAGATACTTAAAATAAAGACCAATACATAGATTAGATATAATCATCCCGGTTCTTAAGTAAAAGGACAAGTCTCAGGAAACTGTTTGTCCCCTCCTTTAAACCTGTGTTTCAGAATGACACTTCATTTTGTTATACACCATCAATTTTAAATTACTGAACCAACTTATGTTCGGTGTAAATATATCTGTTACATTTACATTTTCTTCTCTTTTCATGGAATGTTTATAATTAACTTCATAACAATAGTTTCAGAGAATTGATGTCATATAAATAAACCAGATTTATCTCAAGAGCAGAAAATTGCATGCAATTTGTTTAAAGGAAAAGTGAGACCCCCCTATTCACAGTATTACATGAGACCAACATAGCCTTGATAGTGCAAACAGTAAATGAGAGAACAAAAAACAGTAATGTAGACCCAGCTCACGAATGAACAAAGAAATCAATCATAAAACATAGTAACATAAATACCTGTCCCTGTTAAAGAAGGATTTTTTTCCAGAAATTCAAAGATGGTTACATTTCCCTTTCATGTAAGACCAAGATTAATAGCTTAAAGGATAAAAATAGATGCGATTATCTTTAAACATACAGAATATTGCCTTAATAACATTAACACCATTCACAAAAGACATTTAGCGAGTGAAAAATAGAAAGGAATTTGCTTAATGTGATAAAATATGTCTACCAAAAAAGCTATGTGTTATATAATACGGAGTAGTAAGAGACAACAAAAAAGAAAAAGAAAACAAAAACAGTGCAAGTGGAAGAATCTCTGTTTTTCCTAATTTTAATGGGAAAGTATCAGAAACATTTTCCCACTACATGTGATATGTGCTATAATTTTTGTTCTATGCCCTTTAGTAGATAATGGAAATTATTCTTCTATTCCTGATTTATGAGTTTTTTCTATATTAAATTTTAGCTAAATAATAAGAATCAAACAAAATTGTTCTTATTTGTAGGCAAGCTATTAAGACACTAAGATTCCTAGGCATTTGATAAGCACAGAAAAAGCAGCATTGAACACAAGTGATAATCAATATGAAAATATAGGAAACAAGGTAAAATTCACAGTAGCTACAATAATTCAAGGAATCTTAACAAAAGATTGCTACCAAAGTGAATCCAACACAGTTTATGTAAAACTCTATGGAAAATACATAAAATGTTATTGAAAAACAGTAAAAAGTCTGAGTAAAATTATCATTTTCTTCCCTAGATTATTCTATAAATTCAATGTAATTCCAATTCACATCCCAAGAGAAAAATTTCTGGAAATTTTTATGCTATTGAAAAGTTTATACAGGAGCATAAGTGTATAAAATCCCCAAGACAAGAACCTATATAGGATAGCTTTGTACAAAACAAAGGCAGCATAAAAATTAGTAGAGAAATAATAAACTATATATTAAGTGTAACTGGAATAAGCTTTTTATTTTAAAAAGCCCACCTCATATCAAAGATACAAATCTGTAATTTTAGAATTAAAAATTTTTTGAATATAGCTTATTCCTTATTCCATATATTCTTTTTTAAAATTAATTTTATTGTACACTTTTGAGATACATAATGATCCCATTTATCATAGGGAATCTGTACCTGTACATAATATATCTTGATTCTTCTATTTTTTCCCCATTCCCCTCCCCAACCCTTCTTCCACTCCCTATTTACAGAATATTTGTTTCCATTTTATTCCTTTTTTGCTATAGTTTATTGTAACTGTGTATGGCACTTATTATTGGTAAAGACTCTTGCTTCATATTTCATATTCTTTCTTATTTGTAACATTTTTGACAACACAAAATCCATATTAAAGTACATGAATAACTCCAATGAATCAATAAAAATAACACAACAGAATGTGTACCGAAAGTGTGAACAAATGATTGACCAATAATTTCGACACAAAGTTTTCTGCACCAAAAGTAATCACTGAGATGCAAATTAGAAACACAAGCATCAAAAATCAACAAAAAATACATTGAGATGCTGTTTGTCATTTTCAGACTGACAAACCTAAAACTTTGACCGCAACAGTTATTGGTAGAAATATAGAAAAAAGTAGAAATTTCACGTATCACTTGTGTAAACTGACACAACCACGTTAAAAAGAAACTTAGCAGTACCTATTGTAGATGAAAACGCTTTCACACCCGATATCTCAGAAGTCCAACTTCTAGTTTTAAACACTAGAGAATCTCTTTCACACAAACAGAATAAGACACTGAAGCTTTATTTGCAAGAACAAATGTCCAACATAGAGAATGGATATAAAATATGTGATATATTTGGGTGACAGGATACCCCACATAAATTAAAATAAATAAGTGAATTCATATGTATTAACATAGATAGCGCTCTAAAAATTCTATGTTAAGTGAAAACAAGGGCTTGAAATTTAGTGAGCAGTAATGAGATATTTCAAGCTGTTTTTAAATGCACAAAAGTACTATGCATTATAAGTGAAAATGTGTAATAAATTATAAAAATATATACTCATTATGCACCAAATTCATAATTATTCTCTTTGAAGAGGGAGAGAAGAATTACACTGGAGAGGAAGCCAAGTAGAGTTAAACAAGATCTGTGATGTCTTATCTTTTTAAAAAACAATTTTCCATTGACTAGGAGAAATTATTTGCAAAAAATTATTTTCTGATAAAGGACTATTATCCCAAATATACAAAGAAATCTTAAAACTTAAAAATAAAAATATCTGATTTTAAAATAAGCAAAAGATCTGAACAAGCACTTACCAAAGAAACACAGATGATAAAGAAGCACCTGAAAAGATGCTCACCACCAGCATCGTTACAGAACTGCAGTTTGGAACAATGATACACCACTTCACACTTATTAAAATAGATAAAATACAAAACAAAACTCGAAGTGCTGGCAAAGCTATGAAGTAACAGGTCCCTTGTTCACTGCTGGTGGGAATTTAAAATGGTACAGCTGCTTTGGAAGATGTTGACAGTTTCTTACAAAACCAAACATACTCTTACATTATAATCCAGAAAGTGTGCTTCTTGGTGTTTATTGCTCCTTGGCACTTACTCAGAGCTGAAAGCTTATATCCAAACAAAAACCTATACACAAATATTTATAGCAACTTAATTATAACTGCCAAAGCAGAAGCAGCGAGGTGTTCTTCAGCAGGTGGTATATCCAGACAATGGAATATTGTACCATGCTAAAAAAGAATGAGCTATCAAATCATGAAAAAGACATAGAGGAAAGAAATGCACATTACCAAGTTAAAAGAAGCTAATTTCAAAAGGCTACCATACGATCCAAGGATATGACATTCGGGAAAAGGCAAAACTATAGAAACAGCAGAATGATCAGTAGTTACCAAGAATTAGGGAAGAGGGAGGGAAGAGTAGGCAGAACACAGATCAGTTTTAGGACAGTGAAACTTCCCTGTGTGATGCTAACTGCGGAGTCATATCAGCACGTTTGTTCAAACCTATAGAACATACTGTGTCAAAAGTGAACCCACATGGACACTGAACTTTAAATTATAATAACATGCCCATGTCAGCCCACTGATGAAGAATGTACTGCTCTGCTGTGGAGTTACTGATGGTGGAAACCATATGTGTATATGAAATCTCTGTACTTTTCACTTGTTGTGACTCTGAAACTGCTCTAAAAATAAAATCTATTATATTTAAAAATCTGTGTAACATATGAACAATGTTAACATTTATTTGGTTTGTGTGATATCTAGGTTTTACTATATTGTTCTTTATGCGTTATGTATTTTTAATCTTCAAATAAAACATTTTAAAGAAAAAGATCAGAAATATAAATCAGCAACATAAAAAAAGTAAAAATGAGTATTTTGTAGTGATAAAAAGGTACAATTTGCAAAAAAAGATAAACATCATCATAAACATTTTCACTTCTAAACATCAGAGGAATTTATGAAGTAAAATCTATTAGAAATGAGGGCAACACCATCATAGTGATAGACCTTAACTCAAATACCAAAAGAATCAACAGATAAAATGCATAAAAAATAAAATAAAAATATATTCAAACACCACCCCTATGAACTTGATTTAATAAACGTTTTTTGAACTTTGTAACGCTTACACTTTTCAAGTGTCCTTGAAACTTCTTTTAGCTGATTGTATATTAGGCCACCAATAAAACTCAATGTGGTATGTTTTCCCCCATGTTAGATCACATTAGGAAGAAATCAGGCACCCAGGGAAGGTCTCCCCTTGCCAAGCGCAGCACCAGGAAGTGGCCCAGTGCCACCCTGGCTTCTTACCTGATCAGCAAGCTCTCATACCACTCCTAGGCAGGCGCCACCGATGCCATGGGTAATCTTGTCCCTCTTTGGAAATAAACTTTTCTAAGAAGAAATAGGAACAGAGTTGAATGGAGAAAAGCCACAGTCTAAATTCTTCTTGATCTAATTTACCTAAGTGCTAAACCCTCTGTTTCTCATAAATATAAACCCTGTCTTTTAGGGCAATATATAATAATTCTCTGTTGATCCCTTGCTACTTAAATTTTCCTTCAAAATATCTGGACTTGGTGGAGTGAAAGAGGTAAATTGGCCACAAAGGAGAGAGATGGGTGAGGTACTGCTGAATCTCAAATGCCAAAGGGATTCCTCTGGCTTCCATATCCAGTGTCTCTGGCTGATTTAACACCGTGAGCTGGGCCTGCTGGCCCTTCGGAGCAGTATATGCCAGGTTTCTATGGCCACACATAAAACGGCAGGCCAGACAAGGTCTGCACCCTCTCCATAAACCTGAGTCAGAGATAAATGGAAAGATTTATAAAGGGGAGGTGCAATTCTTCAGCTACATTGGTTTAAAGATGGTCAAATAAATGAGTTAAACCTTCCACTCAGAGTGTTTCATGAAGCAGATCTAATGCGCAGTTTTGTGACCTGATGTGACTTTAACTCCTCAGTAAATCAAAAAGCTTAACAAATACTAAGATGGCAAAGATTACCTGTGCGGGACAAATTTGATCTTTCATCCATTATCATTTAGGAAGCAAGGATTCCTGCTGTCGTGTGACCAAGGGAAAGACAGAAGAAGAGAGAAAGCCACCCCTAGGATCCTCCTCCCGGTGAACACTGATTTCCAGGGCTTCAGGAAGGACCTCGAGATTTATAAGCAAGGAAAGTTCCAGAAAGTGAACTGCTCCCCTTCACTGAGAGTCCTTTGCAGCTTCTGACAGGTCAGTTACACCCTACCACTCGCCACAACGGTTCCCAGATATAAAACGCTGCCGGTGACTCTGCTATGGTTTGGATCAAATATCTCCCCCAAAAACACTCCCGTGTCCAGACGTGGGGCTTTGGAAAGTGACAATGGTGGCACTGATAATTGCATATCTGAATGTGCTATTGGGAGGTGGGACCAGGTTGGAGGAAAAGGGTCGCCGGAGATGTGCCTGTGAAGGGTGCCTTCTGTCCCCCGTCCCTCCTTGTTTTCTGGCTCTTCCTTCCTCTCTCTGCTCCAGCTGCCAGGAGAGGCACAGCTTTGCCCACCTCTGCCACGATGCTCTGTCTTCAAGGTGGTCAGTGATCCAAAGTGGCACCCAAATTTCTCTTCCAGGGCCTTCACCAGGAATTCCATAGAGCCCCAGCCTTTCCTAAAAATTTGTATGCAGGGTCTTGTGGCAGGGTCTCACTAAGTTATTTAGTTGCCCCAGCTGAGCTCCAGCTTTCCCTTCTCAGCCTCTCAGAGTACTGGATTACAGGCGGGCACCACCACGGCCAGCCAAACAGCACCCGCACTCCTGAGTGGTGAAGTGGGAACAGAAGTCTTCTTCAGGTCCAAGGCAGAGCCCACCTGCCTCACAGGTTCCTACAGGGCAGGGGTCGCACATTCTTCCAAGATGTCAAGGTCCTCGGCTGCCCTCATTACTCATCTAACAAATGCCCCAGCAGGGACCCCTCTGCGCAAGTGCTTCTGGAATCAATGCTCAGAATACGTCAAACTTCTCCTCCAAGAGCATAAGGGGCCCCTGTGCCAGAGACATTTGTAATGACATAGCTTGGAAGCCTCAGCTGTTTCTCAGAGCTCAAGAAAAACTTTCTCTGGTATCCAGGGCTTGGGGCAGGGGGCTTGCCTGTATTCAAGGGACAGAATGGAGAAAGAAATGAGCTGTAGAGATTTATGCTGAACTTTGCCCTGGTAGCTAACAAAAATGACTACTCTCAAAACAAATATTTTGAATTTTTAAAGGTATTAGCCTCCATCATTATTTGTCTAGGAGTCCATCACAGCCTCATTTTATTAGATCCAAACTTCCTATTTAGACAACAGAGCCTAAGAGCCTCTTCAGAACAAGTAAATAATATGCATTTTCCAAAGTAATTTGCAGGCACAAATACATATGCGTGTTGCTCAGATTACCAAAAACACAAAATCACCATGAAGAAGATGTTGTTTCATAATTTCAAAACTAAATATTTTCGCACCCCAACAGAAATACCTGTCATGTCCCCTAAAAGTCCTTTCAGCCTGCCTGACAAATTACACCTATTTTGCCACCTCCCAAACACTGCTTCTGATAGCTTTAGCTTTGGAGAGGCAGCGGAGAGGACATCATCTTCAAACCTGTGGGCACTTCTTCCCAGACTAGAGTTCCCTGTCACCCTCCCACTCTATAATCAGTCACATGGAAGACCCTTGCACCCACTCTTAGAACCATGTCTGGAAAGGGAGTAGATTGTGGTTCACAGGAAGGGACAGGTTCCTACTGTGCTGTGCTGTGCTGTGGCCAGGCTCAGCTCTGGACCACCAAGAACCTGGCTAAAGCCCAAGGTCCACTCATCACCCGTGGGCAGCTTGAGAGGACAGCAGTTGCTCCATCCACACTGAGCCTACTAAAGGTATGGATAAAATTAATCAGAGGCTTGGCTACAGAAAAACGTGGGGGACAGGAGAGGGAGAGGGAAAACTGGCCTGAAGAACAACTTTGGAGAAGCAACCTCAGCATCTCCTCATTCCTTCTGAGAAAGGGAGAGGGAAGGGCAGGGCTCTTCCACAAAGGCTGGGCGGCAGCTGCCTACAAGCTCCAGGGTAGCCCTTGCGTCAGTGAATCCACTGCCCAGGCAGAGAGCCAGGCCTATCCCTGCCCTGAAGAAACCCCTTAACTGACCTTCTCAAGCCTTCCTAGGTAACGGGGTGAAGGAAAGAAAGCCATTCTTATTCCTGTCTGCTAAATCTTCTCCATTGAGTTCTTCAAACCTCACCTACCTTCTCTAGGGAAACTTCCCTAAGGTAATTCTGATCCTTTGGAAAGCTGAGGTTTTGTAATCATGGTCTAGAATGATCACAGGTGTAGAAATGGGAAGGTCTGAGTTTGTGCAGAGATCACATGGGACCTATGTGCACATCCCAGGGCCGTGGACTAGGGGTGGGAGGATGTGTTGTTGATGGCTAGCATGTGTCCTGCTCCCTTCCTTACGGATCATTTGGGTTCAGCTTTCCTCCTAGAAATTTTCTTAATGCAAAGTAACCATCTACCCATAAATCTCTTGGAAGAAGTTGACTCTTATCAAAGCAAAAAACAAGCAGAGGTGGGGACCAACTTGCAGTGAGCAGCAGATGTGACAGCTCCACAGCTGCCATTCTAGTATTATCCTCCCTCTTGGTCACAGCTCCCTGGCACAGGTGAGGAAGAGAAGCCAGGGACCAGGGTGAGGAGGAACAGCCGTACGCTGATATAATCTCCAAGTACACAATCATAGAACTTTAGAGTCACACTTTCATGTGAGTCCATAAAACTACTAGTTAACCGTACTTTGATTTCTCATGATGCCCTTTACACTTTCTTATCAAGCGCTTCAATTTTCTCCAGAAGATTGTGTGCCTCCCTAGGAAGGGACTCCAGATGGTTTCTCTCATAGCCCCTTCACTGCGTACCCACTGTGGAGTCCAGAAGTACCCTATAGATTTAGCTCAACGGTAGAATGCTAGCAAGCTGGAAGCCCTGGGTTCGGTCCTCAGCACCAAAAACAAAAACTAAAACCCATCTGAAAAAAAAAAATCCCAATAAAAAAACAGAAGTACCCTATAGATGGGCACCCAAAATAGCTGGTTGACATCTGATGGTGCTTTCCAGCACCCGAGCTTGGTGTAGTTCCATCCCACAAAGATATGTGCACACAGGACCAAGCTCCTTGAAACTTGGGTGTGGAGAGGAACCCCACTGACAAACATCAGATAGCACTCATTTCCCAAGGCCTTGTGGGGTGAACCAGAAGGCTGAAGAGTCACAATGACTATTTAACGATGAGGATCCTCCAGGTGCTTTCATATTAACGTGGTCCGATGTAATGTCAAGCTGAGAAGAATAAAGGTTAATTTATTCTATTAGTACCAATTGTCATAAGAATTTTATCCAACAATATGGTTCATTAAATGCTGAATCTAACAATTATGTTCACCATAATAGAAATTATTCAGACAGATATGATCTGAATAGTTGTGATTTATTAATTTGGACACAAATTTAATTAGCAATTGATTTCCATTGTGTTTCCCTTTGAACAATAAGTTTTGAGGAAAAGCACGCTAGAAAAAATATCAATTGAGAAATATCAGGTAACAGTGAAAGAAGCAGGCACTCCATTTTCAGACATGCGACTCTGGCTTTCCTCTCAGAGAGTAGCAGCAACAAAAAAATCACCCCTAGTAGCTTGAAAAGGTGGCTCTTTTCCTTCCAGCTGAGACACTGCTCCTGACACCAGAGGTAATGACACCCAGGGCAGAGGGGTGCAAAAGGCCCAGTTCCTAGGGATCCCCAGAGAGCCTGACTCCAGCCTCAGGTCCCACTTCTGGTTCCTGCCTTCTGTATCACTTCAAGTTTCTGTATTAATAGTTTCAATACGGTACACTCAGAACCAAAATCTTATATTCCTTTTTGGTATCAAACACAATTCAAAAAATTGAGCCAGAGAAATACAGTAGAATACTTTGTTTCTAAAAGAGGCAAATGGAATTTTCCTCTTAGTGGCCCTTTGATCTAGTCCATATTTCCTATTGCATTTCTACTCAAACTACAGCTGATAGCTCAGTGCAATTTCTCATTTAGTGAAAGGAAATATTTTGGCCTTTCATGATTCTCAGAGATTTGGAGAAGGAGACAGGGTCATGGAAATGCGAGTAGCAGAAGAAAGAATTGGAGCAGATATCTTCCTCCTAGTCCTCTTTTCTCTTCCTACTGGTCTCTACCCTGTCTCCCTACACCTGTGGTGCACCTTGGTCTATCACAGACCATTGACTATATTCTTTTAACAAGCACTGTAAGCATATAATAATAGAAGTAGGCATTTGGAGTTCTGTGCTGAAATCTTCTTAACACTGTGATTTTGGTACCTGAATATAATTTCCCAGTAAAAGAATGACTGCTTCTTGGTAAAACAGCCAGTTCCAACTCTGGGGCTAGAAAGAGATGATCCCACAATGAGCAGTCTGACCAGGCGGCAAGGAAGAGAGCCAGTGCCCGGTTAAAAGGAAGCAAGTGCCAACTACGTGGGCATTGAACCTCAAACAGTTGGAACAACCTATTAAAATACATCATATGCATTATAAACTCATTGCTTCCTAATGATACAAAGAAAAAAACATGTAGTAAGCAACTCATCACCACATCATCAGTCACCTTTAAAGAGTAAAAGAAAATCAACTCATTCTGAAAATTATCACATAAGGAGGTGGATTTATCTGTCTCTCCTGTATGAAATGTACATCAATGTAAACACATAGTTGATGAGGAGGCAGACAAAGAAAGAATAGTAAAAATTTAAATATCACTGTTTTGTAACCCTAAAAATAATGAATCTGGGCAGTGATCTTCAGTGTTAACTGACATCACAGAATGACGGTGGGGTAGGATGCACTTCCAGTTGGATGTACACAATATTATCCATGAGGCATCAAAACACGAAATCTGGTCAAGGCACTAGAGTAATTCCCAGTTTACAGGACAAGCTGAAGGTAAATGAACACAGAGGCTGTGCTTAATGATTTTTGTCTTAGTTACTTTTCTCTCATTGCTGAGACAAAATAACTGATACCTAGAATCAAGGAAGGAAAAGTTTCTTCAGCTCACAGTTTGTTGGAGATTTCAGTCCATACTTGGCTGCCTCCAAGACAGGGTTGCACATGGCAGAGGGCTACAGTTCATGGCAGCAGAACACAGCCACAGCAACAAGGCCGAAAAGGTGGGGGGGGGGGTGTGCAAGCCTCTTTTCCTCCCTTATATTGTAAGCAGACTACCCCCACCCAGGGGGCGTGTAGTACTCACATAACCTTGGTGCCCTCCTCTTGCACAAGCTCAGGATGAATACCAAGTAACGACCCTGGCCCCTGCTCAGTCACTTAGTTAACCTTCTCAACTTCTCAAATTGACACAGTGAACAACATCCCAGAGCAGGGAGGGCGTGTCCTTTTCACCCCAAGATGCAGAACTGCTGAGTGCTTAGCCAAGCCTCTGGACTCCTCAAGTTGACACAATGTATCAACCATAACAATTTTGCTTGCAGCTAAACTAAGAATGTGGAAACCTTTGCAGGACAAATCATTGATTTTTTTTTTTTTTAATGAAGCAGGACTTAAAGAAAAACAAGCTCTCCCAGGCTTGAATAATCACGCTTTAACTGGCCCCTCCCCCTTGTGACTATAACTCCTTGTTCTGGTAGAGATAAGACTGACAACGGAGACATTCTCTTCTCGAAAGATTCATAAGACTCTGTCTTCTTTCAAGGCTAAGCTAATTGCTTTGTCTTGCTTCTGTACCCGTGTTTGCACACCCCTTTCCCAGTTCCTAAAGACCAACCCTCTTAACAAAATGTATGAAAACTGGAAACTTCCCTTTAGAACTCATTCAGTCATGTTGGACAGGAGTCCACATAATATTGAGGTGTCCACATAATATTGATTCTCCTATTTCCCTGTTGGTTTCTCTGCTGTCTTAAATTCTGCAACATTTCAAGAAAACAACAGCAAAGAATAGCAACAGGAAGAGGGATGAGGAAACCACCAGACTGAGAGACACCAAGCTGTTTAACCAAGGGTGATGGGCAGATTTTCTTTGGATCCTTCTTCAATCAAAGCAAACTTAGAAAATTTTATAAAATAACCATGGAAACTGGAACACTCACTGAATATCTCATGATAATAAAGAATGTTTATTTTTTTAAGTATGATAGCAAGAATGAAGTGATGTGGGGATTGAGTATTTTGTTTTAATTAAAGAATTCTTATCTTATACAGGCACATACATATTCAAATACTGGTGAAATGGTAAGATGCAGAACCAGGCAGGCTGGGGTGTGGTAAGCAAGATGCCACGGGCCACAGTGAAAGAGGTCTCACTCTGATCCTCAGATCACACAGAGGCACAGTGAGCACCTACGAACAAGGGTCCCCTTCCGTGGGTGCCCCAGGCACCTGGCTTTCCCCACCCTACTTCCAGCCCTCTTGTGACACCATAGATAGACTTCAAAATAATCTACTAGAAGGGACAGATGGATAGGTATGAATGTAAATGAGACAAAATTTGAAGATTTTTATAATAAAAACATAATTTTTCTAAATCCTTAATAATAATGGAAGTAGGCATTTGGGGCTCTGGATTTAAATCTTACACAAAAGATACAGCTAGACCACTCATAAGATAATAACATTTTGTTGCCTTGTTTTTTTTTTAATCTTATATCCACTATTACAGGTGTCTGGTGGATAACAAACTGGATGTATTGCTCTGTATTAACTCCTACATTTGGAAAGTTGCTCTGTTGGGACCTCAGAGACAGGCTCTTTATGGATTAGTTCTTACATCCATGTTAACCACAATTCTGTTGATTTCTCAGGTCTATTCACTTGTGGAAACCTATTGAAACTGGTCTATTTAACTTCTTCCCTGCTTCTGAACACGTTTGGCAGAGAATTAAATATGAATGAGTCTGAGTCTCCTTCATGCTTTTCCACAGCTTGAAGTGAGTTGCAAGGTGGAATTAATCACGGCTGGCAGGGCTAGAAATTGAACATAGCCTCTTCGTTCCAGTGACAGGAAGTCTTTGCAATTTGGCTTCCTAATAATTTTGGTTGAAATAAATTTTTGTAATGTCAAATATTCTTCTATTCAAAGGTAAGTATATATAGACTGTATATGCCAAGGCCAAATAAAAATATCTTGTGGATTATTTGCCACTTTTCATTACTCTTGATATGGTACCCCTGACTGAGCGCCTGTGATCACAAATTTACAGTATACGTCAAATGCAACTGAATGGGAAAGGTAACATAGGAGAAAGCCTTTCAAAACAGCCTCAAATAGCAAAGTATCTATGTCTACTTTGATGTGTGAAAGGATTTTCACCTTTTCAGGGAACAAGATAATCTAATTTGAGGTCTTAAAAGGGAGGACATTTGAGTGTTTTCTTTCTTCCTCATTGTTTACTTTTAATAGAATTACAGTACATGTTAGTTATTCCAAACTGAAATCAACTTAATAGAAACATATGCACACTGGTGGCATTGATATGTTAATGTTTGGCAAGAGTGTAAAGCTTTGTGGGAAATGCAGGTGAAAGAAGGCACCTAGAGGCTTTGCTGATCAATTCGCATGAAGTTGTACTACAGAGAAAACCTGAGAAATGCTCTCCCTTCCTCAGACCTACAGAGTGAGGGGAATTTAAGGTCAATAGAGAGAGGAAGATTTCAACTGACAGTTCTGTGGTCTGAAGCCACCACGGAAGGGATCAGATCTACATACCTGGAATTTACACCCATGCACTCAGTCCCAATCTGTGTCTTCATTTACATGTACATTCTTTAGCTAATGTGCATAGCTAAAGAATTGCTATGTATTGCTATGTATGCTCTGTATTAACACCTGGTTAACACCATGGACATGTGTCAGTCCCCTTGGTTTCCATGTCCATACAGAACTTTTGCACCTGTTGATACATTGCCTCAAAAAACACAATTTGCTTATGTATTGTTCCAGATCATTTCATCTGAATATTTCTGTGTTCATCTGAGAATTCAGGTGCCTGGAACCAGTCCCTTTCATTTGGGAATTCAGGTATAAAGTCAATTTTCTATAATTGTTTGTGGCAGTATTCCCAGAAGGGAATCTATTGGATAACATTTCTATCTGAGATGAAAACTGACCAGCCATTTCATTTAAACCTAGCTTGTCACTGAAGTTCCAATTCAGTTGATATTATTTGTATTGATTCTTCCAATATGTTCTTTAATCAATTCCCAGTATCTGCACTTCCTTCTCCAGCCCTTATATCCACAGACTATGAATACAGACATCTGTTCGGAGGTGGTAAATTCTGCTGGCAATAAGGAGTTTCACACTCATATACACAAAGGTAAAAATAAAAGTTTAAAAGAAATTAGTAGGAAAAAGATTTTGATTCATTTCCTTTCTATTAAGTTTGATGACTGATTTCCTCCAGTCGGTAAACTGGACATGAGGTCATTTCTTTTCATGGCTGACTGGGCATTTATGTTTGCACATGAAACCAATGCCTGGCTGGGCAGTGAGGGAAAGCAGAGCCCTCTTCAGTAGCACCCTGCTTACATTCTTATTTCTACCCCAAAGTCTCAGAAATAGTATTGTTGGTGACAAAGCTATATTAAGAGTGACATGAGGGGCAGACTCCAAGGCCCTCTGGCATCTTGTAGAGCTGACTATGAGTTTAGCTTCATTCATTTCCCTGCATGAAGAAGCATTAATCATGTACACTAAAAGCAGAATAGATAATAATGACTCATCTCCTCTTTGCCATTCTTCTGATGCCTCCTCAAATTGCACTCCCACAGCAAGGGTTCCTTTGGCAATACCAGGACAGATGAGCATTCATTCCTGGCCACACCTGTAGCATCTCTAGATCATTCCCTGGCATCAGCTCCCATCCTTTCAAGTACATGGTGTGCCAGATCTTGGATCACACTATGGCCATGTGGGGAGGGGGCAAGTCTTATTCAACTCACATTCCCATAGTTACCAAAATAGTATCAATAAATATTCCCAGAACTTTTTTTACTTATCTTGCATGGCATCTCAAATAAAATATAACTAAATAAAAATTATTAAATAAGAGTTGATCAACAATGTCTGCACATCAGTAAGCAGGCAATCAGAATTTAAATGGAAGTTGGAGTGTACAGGGGGGAATATAATAAAAGATAAGGAAAGAATGAAGGAATCCACTCCAGTCTTTTCTTCCTAATGTCTGGGTATTTTCCCATCCAAAGCCTGCCCTCCATTACCACAAAAAGCAAAAATTTTCTCTTTCTCAGAAGAGAGAGCACAGTCTCTAAGAATAGCTTCCATAAAGGCAGTGCTAGGATGGGAATGGGGGTGAAGGGAATGGACAGGGTCTAGCAGAGTCTCTTAATCTAACATTCTTATTTCCTAGTAAGAAAAACCAGGTCCAGAGAGGATGACACTGAGTCTCAGTCATACGGCTCATCTTGAGGAAAGCAGGGGCTAGGATACATGCAAACTCTGGTTTCCTGTATCAGTTTTCCCAGGAAACTCACTCTGAGGTGCACATGTGTGTGTGTAAAGGTTTTACCTAGAGACCTCAGAGCCACATCCAAGGGATAGAAGGAGTAGGACTGGCAGAAGGAGAAGCTGGGCCAGGGAGGAGCAACAGAGTGCTTGGTTTATCTTAGGGGGTCTGGGACTGCCCCTTATGTGTCCCAGGGAAAAGCATGGAAGTCAGCCCTTTGTGTCCCTCATAACCATGGGGAGCAATGCACAAACTGCCTCAGGAAAGCTTGTTGTTTTGGGTGAGCAGTTTCCTTCAGGTCAGGGAAAAAATCTAAACATGAAGTCAGCAATAACTCATTGGAAGACAATATTCCCTGGACCTGGAGAATGAATGCCTTGGTCCTGCAGGGAGGACAGACTGACATACCCCAGCATGCTCTATAGTAGGAGTTCCCAAGCCCCAGGAGACAAACTGGGACCAGGCCATGGCATCTTGGGGAATGAGCCACATGGGAGGGGGTGAGAAGTGAAGCCTCATCTGTATTTACAGCCGCTCTGCATCACTCACAAAACCATCCTGTCAGATCAGCAGCAGCAAGCTTAGATTCTCATAAGAATGTGAGACCTACTGTGTGAACTGCACATGAGAGAGTCTAATTTGCATGTACCACATGAGAATGTAATGCCTAATGATCTGAGGTGGAGCTGAGGTGGTGGTGTTATCGCCGGGAAGCAGCTGCAAATAACATCAGCAGAGAGGCCAAACTCCACAGAGACGGTACCAAATCAATTGCTTGCAGATTCATACCAAAACCCTAGCAGTGGCTGGCAAGTGACAATTAAGCCGAACCTGGGGCAGGATTTATAGTGGCAAGAGACTTGATGTACTTCAATTATACTACTCCCCTCAGGGGCGGGCTTTAAGTCAGAATCTGATACTTATTTTAGTCAGTTCATGGCCTCCCTATTTCGTGCCTCTCTTCTGCACTGTGGATCTGTCTCAGTCACACTTTTAGTAATCCCACAAACTAACCCTAGTCAAAAGGAGTAAATAAATAAATAAATGTCACTGCAGAGCCTCGTTGAAAAGGGGGAAAGACCCAATAATAAGAGAACAGAAGACTCTAAGACTATCAACACAAAGAAAGTTGAATTTGAATGAATCCTATTAAATTATGAGCTAGTAACTACAGATGATTCACATTCCCCAAGCCTGCTTTATATAATATGTGGTGCCTAGCTACGTAACAAAGCCATGAAATCTTCAAAGCTGCTTTGCAACATGGAGACAAGACACCTTGCATTCAAAGACAGCTTTTGGAGTTTTTCAAAAGAAAAACATGTGGACATGAAGAGCAGAAGCAATTACTGAAGGTCACTACCTCATCAAAAGTGTCTATATTGAGACTATCTTTCTTACTGGCTAACAGCATTTCTAGAGCTAAGAAGCCCTTTACTATTGGTGAAATCGCTGAAGAGTGGCTTCCATGACTGGACTGGACAGCCTTCTGGTTGTGTTACTAGAATGAAAGAGGTCTCTCCTCATTGTGAGCCTATGTACTGTGTCATCCTAGAGAAGCATTCGCTAGCTGAAAGATGTCATGGAACTGAACAATATTTTACAGGATGTGATCAAAATTGTCAACCACATTAGAATTCATGCCTTTCACTCTGTGCAGCTCTTGAGGAGCACACATGCCTCTTCTTGCACACAGAAGTGAAACACCTTTCTAAAGATAGATCACTGACCAACTCTCACATTGAGTTATGAGAGGTGCTTTAAAGATTTCTTTCAGAAAAAGTTACTAATGGCAGCACATTTCAGTGACACAGAATGGATTATAAAACTTGTTCACTCCTATGACATTTTCAACAAAATCAATCTGACACTTCAGGAGAAAGTGACCACAGTGTTCAAGTCAAGTCAGCAGGTAAAGTGGCTGCATTCAAAGCCAAACTAGAATTATGGAGGAAACAAGTAAATACTAGAGATTTTTTATGTATTTTGAACATTGGCAGAGATTTTGAAAGAGACTCAGCCAGGGTCTTCCTTCTCCCAGATGATTCATGATCACTTATCTCAGCTTTCAAAAGAGTTTGAACATTACTTCTCAACCACAGAATACCCCCCCCAAAAAAAACTGGGAAGGAATGGATCCACAACCCATTTGTGAATAAGCCACATGAGTCAACTCCATCTGTATTAGAACAGGATCAACTACTTTAGATAGCAAATAATAGTGGTTTTAAAAGTGTGTTTGAGACAACTTTAAATCTCCACATACCATTGATTAAAATCAAGATAGTATCCTGAGGTTGCTCCCCCAGAAAAAGATACTAAAAATCCGCTTCCATTTTCAACATCCCATCCTTGTGAAGCAGGCAATAACAGCAATCAACAAAACCATGGAATAGAGTTAACATAAACAGCGTACTTCAGGTGTCACTGTCTCCCATCACCCCCAGATAGGACCACACAGTTGAAAGTAAACAAGCTCAAGCCTCCCACTGATTCTACATTATGATGAGTTATATAGTTATGTCATTATATATTACAATGTAATAATAATAGAAATAAGTGCACAATAAATATTATGTGCTTGAATCACCCCCAAACTATCCTTCACCCCTAGTCTATGGAAAATAGGTCTTCCACCTAACTAGCTCTTAATGCTAAAAAGATTGGGGTTCAGTGTTGTATAGTAACCCTGTGCCCCCAAAGATATTCATGTAGAAATGTAAGTATGCTTTTTGAAAATATCTAGGATAAAAGAGGCGATAAATATACAAAGAAACACTTCAGAAATGGGAAAAAATAGAACATCAAAATCAATGGCATGCATCCTAAATGAATCCTAAGAAAGTGTATGCCCATAAAATATATTCCACAAAATATGAGCACTTATTGTACCCCACACATTATTCTAAGCACTATACACAAACCAGCTCTCTTAATCATCACAAAAATCCTATGGTATATGTATTGTTATTGTCTGCATTTTTCAGAGGAAAAAGCTGAGACACAGAATTAGTTTATTTGCCCAAGTTGTTCAGCTGATTAGTGACAGGATTAGAATTCAAACCAAGCAGAACATAAGGTTCATGGGCTCCTGAGTGTGTGATCTTGCACTTTGCTGAAAACCCCACCACCACCCCTAATAATGTCAGGAAAGTCTCTCAAATGGGGATTCCATTTAACAGTGGACACCTTGAGCCAGAATAAGATTGGAACAGTAGCGCAAGAGAGCTTCAGGTTTCTCTATATTGTTTGCATGTTCAACAAGAACAAATTCATTTATCATTTAAGAATTTTTAAATAACAACTCAAATTTAAGAGGGAAGTGACTGTGATGGTTTTCCTAGGTGTTCTTCAATGGCCTGTGTGTTAACAGTATAGTTCCCAGCTGGGCACAGTCGAGAGGTGGTAGAATATTTAAGCTTTAGGGCCTAGTGAGAGATGTGTCCTCAAAGAGAATTGTAGGATGCCAGTCTCTTCCTCTCTGTCATTAACATCCTAGCCATGATGTAAGCAGTTCTGCTCTATCACATAGCCCACCATGCTGTGCTGACCTGCCACAGGCCCCAAAACAGCAGGAACAACCTACCATGGACTGAAATCTACAAAATCATGAGCCAAAATAAACATTTCCTCTTTTTAAATTGATTATCTCAGGCATTTTGTTCTAGTAACAGAAAGCTGACTAACACAGTAATAAACCTTACCATTTAGAAAGTCTGGAATGAAATAAAAAAGTAAAAGTTTAATACATGGTGGCATGTTTCTATAACAAGAACAAGGCCTCTACATAGAAATATATGTGTGTGTGTGTGTGTGTGTGTGTGTGTGTGTATATATATATATATATATATCCACTTATAAATAAAATCAAAGGGTTTCCAGAAGTACACTCAATGCTATAAAAAATATCACTCTGGTAAGAAGTAAAATATCCTTCATGGTTATGAATTTGAGGACTCACATGGGTCTCATACTATACCTTTTGTCGTATGTCAAGATTTATCAAATTAAAATATATGCAAACACAAAGTAAGTTATTGATCCCAATGTTCTTTGCAGTAGACACAATACTACGTTGAAATCATCTTATTCCCAAATACACCATTAATATTTACAATAAGCCACATGCAGATTCACTTTGAGAATTCTTAGAGATTGGACAGGCTCCTGGTTAATTTGAACCATACCTAGAACCCTGTAATTAGGATGAACTAGATGGTTGATGGCTGAATCCAGAAATATGTTATTCAGTCAAGCAAGCATAATCAGTAACATGCAAAAATAACACTGTAGAAGACAATCAGTGTCTCTGCACAGTATGAGGGTATGCCCGGGAAACCCTCCTGAGCTCACTAATGGAGGCAGAGTCTCTCTGGAAGAGATTCACTGGCTGCACACACCATGGGCATTCCTGGAAGCTAACCAGTCAGAGCAAATCAAGAAGCCCATCAGTGCTGGTCTGGCATCCCCAGAGAGCACAGGTCAGCCAGCTGGCACAGGGTTACTGAAGAGTGGCAATGAGCTGGGAGTTTCTTACACCAAGCTCACAACTCCAGCAGGCAGTGTCTTGGATCAGAAGCAGACAGCTGGAAAAGGCAGAACAATTGCATCAGAGACTCACAGGACTGGCCCAGACATTGAGAAGTCAGTTAACTCTGCCCTCCTATCCCTCAAAATGTACAGTGACCTCCCCACCTTTTCTTTTTATAATTACAAGTTGTCCCTTGCTATATCACAGTTCACTTATTGCAGCTTCACTGTATCATGGGTTTATATATATATATATATATATATATATATATATATATTTCATAGTAACTCATCGTCTTCATCATTCAAGTTGTAGCATACTTCACTGGTGAGTACCCATATAGAATTGTACATTTTATTAAAATTATGTATGTTTAAGAGTGTAGAAAGTGTTTAAGAGCATATGAAGTGTTTATAAGAGAGTGGGAAAGGTTAACAAGAGAGTGGGAAAGGTTTACAGGCCCGTGGGAAGGGTTTATAAAGCCTTAAAATATATATAAATAATAAAATAAATACAATGCTACCACTTTGCAGATTTTCACCTAGCGGGGGTCTCTGGATTATACCTCCTGTGATAGGTGAGGGATCATTGTATTACAAGTATTTGATAGGAAACATCCCATGATCTCCCTGTGTCACTCTCCTTGGGATGTTTAGAAACTTTCTTTTTATCCCTGGAGTATTCAGAGATAAAATATAAGCCCTTCTCCCATATGACAAACTTCCTGAGACTAAAAAGAGATCCACACCCACTTTAAGAAACTATACACAATATTCTGTTCTTGTGGGATCAGTTATGGCACAAAAGTTAGAGAAAGTAAGATGAGTTCCAATTTTACAAAGGAGTTATTTTTTTCAATGAAATTACTGCATGATTCTTAAAGTGAATTGCTATGGTGTATTTAAATGCTTGTTTATAGAATAGCAACTGCTTTATAGAAAGGCTTAATAGGCAAATGGAGAGTTAAATTGCTCATTGCCTTCGGTGTATCTACATGTCATACAAGTATACAGGTGTGTAAAGTCACAGGCTTAGCTCTCTCCAGTCTACTCTGCTAGACCATATGTCTTACTGGGATTTCCACGTAGAGGTCAGAGAGGGGAGTAGGCCCAGAACAGCCAACTTAGCTGGGAAGTCAGCAGCCTGAATAGAATACATGAAGAAAGGAGGTGGACAAAGACATGAGGGTGATCCAAATATGTGCTGAATGTTTAAATTTTTAAAATTACAGTAAAAGATACATTTCCATTAACCCTCCAAAAAATACCCTCACTTCAGCCACACTCATCCTACCATTCTTACTGTTGTTGGGTAGTTCCTTTAGAAATAGTTCTCTACACAAAATATTCCAGGTCTTTCCTGTCTTGAACGAAGAATTGGATGAGACAAGCCAAAAATTTTGCCAAACATTCAGAATGAGAGGTGGACAGGTTAGGAAAGGACTAGCTCTGAAGAGCAAACTTAGGCCAAAAGGGGAGAGAAATAGATAGAAAGTAACAACAAAAATACATCCTGGGTCTGGGAGACCCAGCTGTCTGTGGTGTCTGCTCTCTTGTATACCGTCCACATCTCTTGGGAGCTCCCCAGAAGCTCTGCATCGGAGGTCCTGAGAGCTTTTTGGCATCGTCCGGGATCTTGTAGTTGACGGGTCCTGCTATTTCCACCAACCAGCTTTGCCACACCCTACCTCCTACACCACTGACATTTTCCAAAGCAGTTCTGGAAGTCCTCTTTTGTGAGAGCGTCTTAACAAAGTATGACCAAAAATACAGTGAATGCGGCTGTTAAGTTCGATCCAATGGAAAATCAGGTTCACAAAAACATTAGTGTTTCCTCATCCACCTTCTTCACTGGATCTCACACCAGGTGACTGCGGCCTCTTCCCCAGAGTCAAAATGGCCACAGAGGTAATCATTTGGAATCAAGTCAGGACATCAAGGCAATCACAAGAGCGCAACTGGAGACATTCACGAAAGAGGGCTTGCAGATCTGCTTCCGAAAGTGGCAGGAATGATGGGGTGAGAGTATTGAGAGGGAGGGGGAGGATTTTAGGAGGAGTAATGAAAATATGTCTGCAATAAAGACCTTTAACTTAAACATTCATTGTGTGTTTCAGTCACACGTCCTATGTTCAGGACAGACATTAGGCTCAAAATCATCCCATTCCAGTCAGGTGATAGGGTCATGCATCTTTGAATGGTTATCCAGAATGAAGTAGGACATACTCAAGCGCCGGTAACCTGGAGACCAGATCCACGCTCTACAATAGAAGGGGAGCCAGACTCCAGAGCAGAGGAGACCCACACACATAAGATATCCCAGGAGAGAGGCATTCTTCATGGCAAGCAATGGATTCCAGGTCCTGGTAGGAATGAGGCTCTGGCTGTGAGTCTGTGGTGGCTGTTACTTGAGAGGATGGAGGCATAGGTACCGGGTGTAAAGAAGTATAAAGACAAACATAAGAACTGCATTCCTGTGGGGAGGGTGACAAGGAGGGGGGTGCACAGAGGCCTTGAGTTGTGCCCAAGCAATAGGGGCTTCATGGGTGCCTGTCATGATGCTCCAGTCTACACCTTTCTGAATGTCTGAACTACTTCACGGTGAAAATTGAATCAGCAAAATAAATATCACTGAAATTTCAACAGGCACAGTGAGGCAAAGATTCAGAATTGCCTCCTCGCACAGGCCCATTTTCTTTATTTTCTCCTCATCTGTTCCATAGCTCCCATTCTTCAAAGTGCTCCCCATAAACTGGTTTTCCTCAAAATTCCAGGCCAGTCGCTTCTCTCCCTGAATCTGCACTGTCTCTGCAGGGTCTTATCTCATGCCAAGACGGCCTTCAATGCGTGTGCGTGAGCGACTCCAATTTCCCAACTAGATGAGGCTCCTGAGCTAGAACCCCACACACTCAGCCGTTTAGGACACCTCCATCTGGATGGACACCAAGTACCTGGAGTTCTCTATGTCCAGCCTGAACTCCTCCCTGCACCTCCTCTCCCTCGTCCCTTCCTTGGAGGCTGGCATGCGCACCCATCTCGTGACTCAAACAAGAAATACAGTCAGCAAGTCTATCAAGGCCATGCTTGCTTTTTCTTCAGTCAATTTGTTCTCCCTGCTGCTGTGAACCTCCAGATTAAGTCACCTACCAAGGCCACCACACGCTCCCTCTGCCTCTGTGCCCTTTCCACAGCAAGCAGACAGAACCAGAGAACAAGGGGGAGCCTAGCAGCCCCCAAGGCACCAGGTTATCAATGCCTGAGGTTCTGCTCAGGGGGATCATGCACCTGCTACCAGTTGATTCAGATTCCTATGTATGACTCAACATCATGGCCAAGATGTAGACAGTCCCAACCCCGCCAAAGCGGGTGGTATCCCTGTCACACCCAATCTCATTCTATTGAGGAACTATTTTTTCAATACTGAGGATTGACCCAGACTTCTCCTTGAGATATATCACTGCTCTTCTAAAAAATTTGTTTGTTTGTTCTCAGGATGAAACCCAGGGTTTTTGTGTACTGAGCTAAGTTTTCAGCATTTTTTTTGAAACAGGGTCATGCTAAGTCAGAAAGTTGCCCATATCATGAGATCTTCCTGCCTCAGCCTCTAAGAAGACTGAGATTCCAAGTAGGCATCACCATGCCAACTACTGTTGAGTACTTCCAATAGCAGAAGTGTGAGTTGCCTGGTACGAGGCTAAGGGATACTATCCACTTAGACTAGCCAGCTGACTTACATCTGAAGCCACCTATGTCTGCTAGCTGGGCTTTGGAAACGCAGGTGAAGTTTTGGTTAGCAAATGGTGCAGTTGTGATTAGCAACAAATTGGTATGTTTTATCTAAATTTGAAGGCCTTTATTAAGTTTCCCAACAAATTTTCTTTGAGGAATAATTCTCTCTCTCTCTCTCGCAAGTGCACTCTGTTTCTCTCTGTCTCTCTGTCTCTCTCTCTCTCTCACACGCACACACACACACACACACACACACACACTTGCATGTGTACACACACAAAATGAACAAAGAAAAGAAAGAATTCAGAACATTTTCAGTCTATATGGAAGTCAAGGGGGAAAAATTTTTTAAAAACATTTTAACAAGACCATATAGCCACGTGTGTGTGTTATGTTTGTATGTAAGTGACATCTTTCAGGTATATACCTAAATAGAAAAAATATATTACAAGCATGTCTTAGATTGTCACATTGCATTGAGAGAGAGTAACTCTTATTTTATACACAAAGATAGATAGGTACAATTTTTATTAACACAAATTCCATTTCTCTTTCTCCTTTAAGAATAAAAAGTAAACAGTTTTTTTCCAAGTAGCCTTTTGAAGGACTATCAGACGATGTGGCATCTATTAAGAGCACAGTGTTTATATTTATTTGTTGTGAGTCTTGGATCCTTGTTGCTGTTGCTGTCCCTATTATTCTGAAGCATGACCTTGGCAGGGAAGCACCCCAGGGGTCTCGCTAAAACATGTGGACTAGCTCTAACTTCGCTACCTTCTACTGTCGCCTCCCCTCTTAGTTCTTAAAGCATTTATCTGTAAAACAGGGGCAACTGAATGTTCAGTGACTTCTAACTTCCTTGCTTCTGACCCCACCGTGATTGTCGTTCTGTCTGTACCTTCACAAGCTCCTGATGCCCCCATCTCTGTCCCCACCTCTACCCCCGTCCTCTAACCTCAGCCTCTGGGTCTAACTGCACTCTTTGCCTTTCTGACCTTGACTCCCTGTCCAGCTGGCCTTGGTCACAGGTGACCTCCCTGCCAAGAACAGCCTCCTCGTGCCTCTGCTCAAGTACTCCTACCCGCTTCCTAGTTCTCAGCTAAGATCGTTTGTGTCCTGTACCCCAAGAAGTGCCCATCAGTGTCCCTACTGGTTACACCCACTCCTCTCCCATTGCAGATCTCATGGTGTCCACTAAACGTGTGTCCTGTGGTCATAACTGTCTTTCTCCTGTGTGTATAAACTCCATCAGCTCCATGGTGACTTTGGAGCTGTGTCCCCAGCCCATAGCACAGTACCTGGCACACAGCAGATACTGAAGAACTGCCTCGAATCCAAGAGCCCACTCGACTTACCACCCAGGAAGAGAAGCGACTCAAGATTCTCTGGCACACCTAGATGCTTTGAGTGGAGGGTAACAAAGGTGCACAAGTGGAGGGAGGAAACCAGCCCAGAGCTACTACATGTGGATGACCTTTGTGAGACACTCCTGCTCACACTGGTTTCCCTTCCACACCATGGCATGCCTTGGTGCAATGCATGGACATTGAAAATGCTAACACTGCTCACCCAAGCAAAGCAGAAACAGCCAGGTAAATCTGTCCTGTACAAACCACAGAACATTCCAAAGCCAAGTGGAAATGAATATTGGATTAGCCCTCCACTCAAGCAGATAATTGAGAGTTAGGCCAGTTTGGGGTTTGTTTGTTCATGTACTTTTAAATCCTGGACATGGGGCCCTGCCAGCCTGGAAGGACAGTACAGCCAACAAGACAAAGCAGGACAAAGCCAATCCTGCCACAGAGGAGGAGCAGGAGGAGGACAGGTCGACCACACCCTCTACTGAGAAGGCTGCTGGGATGCACCGGGTGGGGACCTAAGAGGAACTAGTTCTGTACCAAAATCTTTCATTATTTCTCCCAATCTAGAGAAAAGGCGGGGAGAAAAGACTGACAGCCATTTAATCTAGGTGCTAGCTGCTCACACCAAGAAGCAATAAGAATTTGAATAACAAGTACATTGTCCTCTGAGAGAAAAGAAGAAAGGGAAAAAAGTAACCCACCCACCACGGATGCCAAGTCGCAAAATTTAATTAGGAAGATAAGAATAGGGGTGGGAGATTGCGTTGATGATGTTCCTTTTCCCCCCTAGTTATGAGCTTGGAGAAAGGAGTGAGAGAAATAATTTAAGCACAGAATTAACATCTTCTAATAATCTTAGACAAAACCCGAGTCTGTTTTGCTTTGGTTTGTAAATTAGCTCATGATTAAAGTGTCTCTTCAGCCATGTGCCATTGTCTTCACAGGCTGTTTGCTGAACACCGCCTGACCCCAACGCCCTTGTAGCTCAAGTACAAGATTTGAGAGCACGAGGGAACAATTATTACAAAGTGAAGTACTTGCAGTTTTACTGCAAAATCAATGAACTTTTCACGTGATTTTTATCATATTTTGCAGCTGTTCTGTTGCCCCTTGAGTGGTTCTCACATTGCCAGCTGCCGTGTTCCTAAAAGGCTTGCTCATCTGGTCATCTCCCCTTCTTGGAGAGTAGCTGGCATTGCCCTCACTGGAGGGCAAGCTGCTGGGAGGGGTCCTGTAAGGGCTCCCCTGACTTCTGCTGTGTCACATTTAGGAGCAGTTCTGGCCTAGGGTCGCACCCCTGGCTCATTTGAGAAAGAGACTCAGAAGTGTTGGTCTTGTATCTTCTAACAGCACAAACTGATGGGAATGCAAAATGCAGGGGTGATTCAAAAATATGGTGAGTGTTGAAAAAATTTTATTGTAGTAAAAGACACATTACCATTAACCCCCTGAGAACCCTCCCTCTCACTTCAAACGCAGTCATCCCATCCTTCCTGTCACTTTCTGAGGCAGTTCTGGAAGTCCTCTTTCATGAGTGTCTTTACAAGACATGATAAAAAATACAGTCAGTGCTGTTGCTAGAAAGGCAGACTCATAAAAGTATTATAGTCTTCATTTACCTTATTCACTGGCTCTGGCACTGTGAAATTTCTGGCTCTTCTTCAAAGTCAAAATCATCATGAAAAGTAAATATTTTGAGTCAATTCAGGAACATGGTGCCAGCCAGGACAGCACAACTAAAGACACTCACGAAAGAGGACTTCCAGAACTGCTTCAGAAAGCAGCAAGAAAAATGGGATGAGTATATTCAAAGCAGGGGGGCGGATCTGAGGGAGATTCTTAGTAATGTGTCTTTTATCATAGTAAAATTTCTTTTGTTTCATACACACTGTATTTTTCATTCAAACCTTGTACATCACAAAACAGGTTCTACATCACTGATAGGAAGCTGAGGCTTATGAAGACTGGAGATGTGAGTTCCAAGAGTACTCAACACAGAAAAGCAGGCTTTAAAACATGTTAAAGTCAGCAGACTGACTCAAGGACCATGAGCACAATCCAAATCCATGCATCAATCCCAAGCCTGCTGTGTGGAGCCCAGGAAGTAGCCAAGCAGCCAAAATCCACACCAGGTGGGAGGGGAAGGAAAGGGGAAGGGACACCCCTGTGCTATGGCACCTTCTGCTTGGAAGGAATTGAGTTTGAGGACAGAAAGGAACTAAAACTCAACGGGAATCTTCACTTAAACTCTATTTGGCTCCTTGTATTCAGAGAATCCAGGTGACCCACATAAAATACTGAAGCTTCAATGTATGGGTTTACTTAAAATGACTCTAAAATGGGCCAATTTCACAGTGTTAAATAACACTATATTTAGTTCTGGTACTGAATTAGTGAGAAATCCAAAATATACCTGGTGTCTTCTCCTCCCTTAACAGTTCTGAATTCAGTGGACTCTCACTCACTCCAAGAGGAAAATCAGGACTACTCTTTTGAATATGGGCTAAGTGATTATTTTCTCCAAGAAACTTTCCTAACTGGTGGTGACCAATAGCCAGTTAACTAAAAAATAAATCTCTATTATGTCCTTAGCACAATGGTAAGATCCTTGAGTTCCACAATATAAAATTTAATATTTGACACAGGAAACTATTGTTAAGGGCCAAACTCCATGGCAAAGTCTAAGGCAGGCTGTACTTGAGTTGGTCTCTTGGGATGGCTGAGATGTAGATAAGGATGGGAAGACTCATCCACATTGAAGATTAGCACAAGAAAAGGTTAGATTGGCTTTAAAAGTTGAGAGCATAGTGCCCCACTTGGGTTATCTCAAAGGCACACCTGAGTTAAGTAAAGTTGGAGATGTGTCCTAATTCTGGGAGAGAAACTCAGAAAGTTTATTATGGTCATCCACCAAAGAAGTGTATACAAACTCAGCCATTGCTATCATCTTTTATTTAAAAGATTTATCATCTAGTTTTGAGAAAATCTAATAGCAAACCATTCAAGTTATCAGGGTTTGACTGGTTGTGGGGAAGAAAGGCTGACCTCAATAATAATGAACATGTATTGCGTTCCTTCTACAGACCAGGTGTTATACTAGGTACTTGACCTCCTTTAAATAGCTTATCACTTCATCCTGACAGCTACTCCACAAGGCAGGTATGATCATCAGCTTCATTTTTCAGAAAAGAAAAGTCATGGAGAGATTAAGTAACTGCAGAGATTAAGGCAACTAGTTCTTCTCCCACAAGGTTAGGACAACAGAGGGCTGGACAGGTCTCCAAGAAAGTGAAGAGCAGAGAAAACCCAAATGCACAAAAATCAGGTTTTACATAACTGTGGAATCACTTCTGAAGAGTAGAGAGAGGAAAGCAGCCTCTGATAAAATTCACCATGACCCACAAAATATGCTCCGGAACACCACTAACAGGATCAAGTCCACCTTTAAAGGAAGGAATGAGCTGGGAGGCAGGTAAGACAGCAGGCAGAACCCCAGGGGCTATGGGGCAATAGGCAGAAGCCAATTTAAGTATTGCTATGGGCTGAACTCTATCCCTCCTCCATGTACAGATTGAAATCCTAACCTTTCATGAGTGCATTTGGAGACAGGGCCTTTGAAGAGGTTCAAGTCAAGTGAGATCCCCAGGGTGTGCGTGGGGGGGGGGGAGGATCCAGTAGGACCAAGGAGGAGGAAGGACACTGGCATGTACACATGTGCACAGGAAATAGGGCATCCTAGGATTCAGACTGTTGTCTGTCAGCCAAGGAGAACGGCCCGGGGAGAACCCAAACCTGCCAACACCTGGACCTTGGATTTCCAGCCTATATCACCATGAGAAAATAAATGTTTGTAGTTCTGGTCTCTGGCACATTATTGCAGCAGCCCCATCAGATTAGCAGTAGTGTATTGAGATGCTGTGGGAAAACATGAAATCTCTCTGGAAGGGGGTTTGGGGCTGCTGAGGTTGGTGAGAGAACCTGACACAGTCACACAGGAAGCTACAGAGGACAGAGGTAAAGGCTTCTGTTTGCTCACAGAAATTCTGGCCTGAAGGTTGATTTAAAAGTTCCAAGCCATATAGGAAAGAACCTGGGAGGAAAGCTTCTCAGAGAGAGAAGATGACAAATTACAAAGGACATCTGTGATGATTTATATAAGGAAACTGCTTCCAATCTCGTCCAATCACCAAGACTTCCCGAGTTGAGGCCACTGGGATTTCTATAGGGAGCTTTAGCCCAAATCACAGCAGCAGTGAACCCTGGGGGTCAGGGACAAAAAATCAATACACGCACTGCCTTTGAAAGCTCAAGATGTTCTATAAAAGCTTTGAGCAAGGACAAGAAAAAATAGAGTTCCTTTGGCTCTAGAGATTTTTTCTCTTTTTTTTTTAAACAGATTGCGTGTCTGCTCCAAGAGATGGAGATTGAAAAGTCTTATTCTCTGTGAAGGATCAGAGGAAACCTTGAAAATCTAGGATCCTAGAGGATTCACAAAGGGTCTCAAGAAGAAGTAGGACCATGTGGGACCCAGGCTCAGGCCCGCGTGGATGTCACAGGGCTCTGCACCAGCACTGGGACAGCATCTTTGAAGTGAGGAGAGATGCCCTTGTTAGGAAGAGCCACCAGGCCAGTGGCTCTGTCTCTGGACACAGAAATTTAAGGGAATACAATACAATATAATATAAAAACGAAACAAATTCTATACTTCTTGGTGTTTTGGCCTAATTCTGGCGAGTTCAAATTTGGCATGCCTGATACTGAGAGGTCATTAAAAAGACAAACCCCCAGCATACACCCCTCAGGACTCTGCCTCACTCACTGACCAAGAGCTCCTCAGACTATCATCGCTGGAAGACTGGTTTTTATTTACTTCCATTCCACTGCAGGTAGAAAGATTTTTAAAATCTTACATGTATTGTAAATGAATTCATCCAAAAATTAAAACAAGACATGAAACATAACCCTCAAGTTTTTAGTTTTAGGCACAGAGGATGTAAAATTACTCCATCAGTTGTTGCACAGCTTCCTAAATGCTTCCTTTTAATCTCTGCTCTCATCTGCTGGAACACTGCTCACAGGCAGGCAAAGCCAGGCCCAGAAATCATGTTCGGAGTTGCTCCTAGAGCAGTTTCCCTCTTATGAACACACTGTTCACCCCAGCCCAGCCCTGGCGATTGGGATCAGGGCGCAGCTACTCAGCCCTGAACTTGAACAAACATTCACCTAAGCCTGTGCCACCTATAGAGTGGCCACTGGGCACCTGTGGCTATGCAGTTCTTGAAACGTGGCCAGTCCACATGGCAAAGTTCCATGAGCATAGCACACATGCTGGCAAAGTTCCATGAGCATAGCACACATACTGGATTTCGAAGCCTAGCATGAAAATAAAGGTAAAATATCTAATTAATAATTTTTACACTGATTACATGTTGAAATAATAATGTTTTTCTTCGTGTGTGTGTGTGTGTGTGTGTGTGTGTGTGTGTGTATGACACTAAAGATTGGACCTAGGGACTTGTGTTTACAAGTGAGGTAAAACCTACCATTGAGCCTCATGACCAACCCTTTTTAAAAAAACAAAATTCTGAAACAAGATCTCACTCATTTGACTAGGCTAGCCTCAAAATTACCATTCTCCTGCCTCAGCCTCTCAAGTAACTAGCATTACAGGCATGTGCCACTCATCTGTCTCTACTCCTTCATTTAATGTGGCTAATAGGAAGTGTTCAATTACAGGAAACTGGTATGAGGCTGGCATTATACATGTATTAGGTCGCACTAACCTAAGCCATACATGAAAGGACTTTGTTTTCATTGATGTGTTCATTTCTTCTCCTGTGTTGAGCATTCACACAAAGTTCTGTATGAGCTGGACGTACACAGTCTCCAGGTTCTCATCACCTGGTTCCCGTAGATCCCCTCCTGTGGTCACAGCCACCATGACTGTATCTGAACTTTGTCAGGGTAGCAAGCACCTAGGAAAGAATCACAAAAGAATCAGTTGCACACAAAACCAAGCCAAAAGTGGAGAGGGCAGCCGTCGGAACAATACCAACAATGTGGTGGGCTCTGCGCTTACCACTCTGCACACTGCACTTTACTGTATCCTTACAACTCTCCTAGCAAAGCGCGCCCAGCTCAGGTTTATATGGCACCTTGGCCAGGCTATAGTACCGATATAGTTAATCAAATACCTACCTAGGTGTGCTGGGAAATCATTTTACAGATATGGTTAACATCTCCAATCAGCTGACATTAAGTAGAAATTACTCTTGCAGTGGTGCAGCAGCCTGGAAATATATAAGGTGTGGTCATGATAGTGTTTTAAGTTTTAAAAATTGATTACAGTCAAAGACACATTGCCGTGAATCCCCTCAAAATCTTCCTCTTTACTTACGAACACACTATCCCATTGTTCTGGCTACTTTCTGAGGCACTTCTGAAAGTACTCCTTCATATCTTTACTTGGACAATGTTTTCAGTTGATTCAAAATGTTGACCTTTCATGGTCACTTGGACCTTGGGGAAAAGCCAGAAATCACAGAGTACTAGATCCAGTGAGTAAGGTAGATAAAGACACACCCTGGTGTTTCTTCAGGCCCACCTTCCCTTTGCATGGCATTGGCAGCAGCATTCACTGCATTTCTGATCACACCTCATGAAGACATTCATGAAAGAGCACCTCCAGAACTATTTCAGAAGGAGACAGGAGTAATGACATAAGTGTTTTTGGAGCAAGAGAGAGTATTGTGTCTTTTACTATAATCAATTTTTTTTAAATTGAAGATTCACTATATATTTTGATCGATCCTGTGTATGGTGTAGTTACATCTACCCCTTTGGTTCTCTTTCCCTGGAGAGCTGTGGCCAATACAGTCAGCCCCTCTTTGCATTTTACAATTGAGATCAGTGAACTTACCAAGTATCTCACAGCTAGAATGTGGCAGAGTTGAGCCCAGGATTTAGTCTGTCCATCTCAAAACCCATGTCTTTCCTTGCTGTGTTCACATGGGTTTCCAGAGAAAAAGCAGAGGACACGGGGCCCCTGCTAGGCACTATGGCTGCCTGAGGCTGCAGTGAATGCATTGCTGGGCATAGCTCAAGAGCTGAGATCGAGGGTACCAGATCATTTAGGAGACTCAAATCAGTGCTTCATGGGAGAAGAGAAACACTTGTGGGTGCTGGGGAGATACACCCAGGAAGGCCCAAGCATCACACCCCACTCTGCAGCATCAGAGGTACATATCTGCTCTGCAAGGGGGGCTCGCATGTGGCTTGGGGCTGGAGAACACACATAGGACAGGAATGACGGCTCACAAGTCCAGCCCCTGCATCTGAGCCAGAGGGAGGCTCTGGTGGAGCCTAGAGTTCCGGGGTTTATCTGGTGACTTGAAGCATGGAACAAGAGCTTTGTACACATTTTGAGCCCTGACTATCCTCTGAATTTGTGGGTTCTAGGAAATACTTGGTCCTTCTATTTCCTATCTACATGGTGTGAGCAGAACACCCTACTCCGCTTCCAGCACTCCTATCCTGTCATTCTTGCCACTTTCTGAGCAGTTATAAAAGTCCCCTTTCATGAGTAACTTTATTAGGTGTGATCAAAAACATGGTGATTGCCACTGCCAAATCCCATAGAACAGAAGAGCAGGCTCAAAAAATATCCCAGGGTATTCTCATCCATCTTATTCACCAGATCTGGTACTAGGTGATTTCCAGCTCCTCTGCAAAGTGAAAATGACCATAAAGTTAAGGTTTTTAATTCAAGACGTTGAAGGAGCTACGCTAGAATGACTAAAGACACACCTGAAAGAGGACTTCCAGAACTGCTTCAGAAAGTGGCAAGGATGACGGGATGAGTGTGTCCAGAGTGAACGGGAGTATTTTGAAGGAGATTAATGGCAATGTGTCTTTTAGTGTGATTTTTCTTTAATTTGAGCATTCACTTCAATTTGCAGTGGCAATTCATTTTAAGGACAAGACTTTATTCCTTCAGCCAGGCACAATGCCTGGCACATAGTAGAAAGTCAGCCAAAAGGTACACCAAAGCATGGATCAAGGAGTGAGCGGTAGGATGAATGAACAGACTGGAGGAATGGTGAGAATTATCTTCAAAACATGTACGTTTAAGAGAAAATTATCCCATCTGTGTGTCCAAGGTTCACCTACTTTCATTTAATAATTCCAGGAGCAAAACACAGTGGGAAGAAAAGAAAAACTAGGGTACAAGTCAGGCCTGCGTGGATGCACAGAAGAGCACCAGCCCCTTAAAGGTTTGGTGGCAGCCAAGGAGACCCACGGGGAAGACGGGGCACGGCAGTGAGTCAGTGTGGGGCAGGGCAGGCCCTCGAACCGGCTCTGAAGTTCGGGCTGCTGCTGGTTCCAGTGGTGCGATCCTCTCCAGGAGACTCCAAGAGGCAGTGCAGGCTGGGAGATAAAGCTCAGGTTTGGAAGCAGAAGGCCTGGCCGGTGTTTTTAGTGCAGCCGTCTCACCCCATTCCCGCCAAGGGTGGGAGGGGACGTGGGGCTCGGTGCAGGGCCTTCTCAGTCTGCAAGATGAAGATAACACCTCCCATTAGGACAGGCCTGGGCGGCTTTGTGCACTGTGAATAGAGAGGGCGACCAGGCAGCTGGAGCCAGACTCAGCCTCTTCACAGTAGACCTGCCGCCGAGGAAGCTGTCTCTGTCGCCTTCCAAGCCCTGCCCCGGGGAAAAAGTGCAAGCCACAGTGCTGAGGGGGTGACTTCTGGGAAACTTCAGTTCCTGCTTCAGTGGCTTTTGTCTTCCCAGAGAAGCACAGGCTGGCCTGGCCCTCCGGCCTCTGTCTGTTCCTCCAAGGTGCAGCCAGCTGGGCCCTGCCTGTGCTCAGGGGCACTCTAAGCCCCTCCTCCTTCCCTGCCCAGCTGCCCGCACTCATCAGCGTCCCTGCCTGGGCTGCTTCCAGGCCACTAAAAAGATCAGTAAGGCAAAACTAGTGCTGCTGGAGAGAGTGAGGTAAGGGTGGGTTGCTGAGGACTCGGGCTGCTAATGTGTGGACAAGTTTGTAGAGGTAGGGGCACAACACCTGCTCCTGAACCCCATCGGCCACAGGTGTGCCAAGGGCAGACACCGCATCCTCTCTTTTTCTTCAACCAGCTTGGTCTTTCCTGAGTATCTTTAGTCGCACTGTCATGGCTACTTCAATACCCTAAATTGATTCAAAAAGTTCACTTTTCATGATCATTTTGACTTTGGGGAAGAGACGGAGCTCACACAGCCCCAGATGCAGTGGATAAGGTGGAAGAGGCACAGCACGATGTTCTATGGGGTGGCACATGGCAGCAGCATTCACCATTACTTTTGATGATACCTCCTTATAAAGACACTCACTAAGAAAACCAGAACTGTTTCGGGGGAGCACAGTGGGGCAAATGCATTCCGAGTGAGGGGGAGTATTGCGAGGGGGATTCATGGCAATGTGTCTTTTATTGTCATATTTTTCATTTAAACATTCACCTTATATTTTGATCACACATCATACAGAACGCCAAAAAAGAGCACTTGCCACCACATTTCTTTTAACTAAGTGGAGTCACTTTCTTCCCAAAGCCTTAGTGTCCTCAACTAGGGAGATCTTTTATACATGGCTCTAGGACTAGCATACACAACCAAGTCACTCTGAACATGGCAGTGCTTCATTCATTCATTCATTCATTGAACAAATAATAGGGTACCAGGCACTGCTCTAGTCCCTAGAGATACGTAAGTAACACTAACATTGTGCACATTGTTCTCATTAATGCTAGCCATTTTCAAAGCAGTGCAAAAAGAAAACATGACACTATGTGTTCCCCGGAGGCCCTTAGCTGCCCCAACCAAAGAAGACTAGGAGGTGCCATTCTTCTTCACCACCAGGCCAAGAGGGTGGCAAGGGCAAAAAGACTGTTGTCAAAGGTATGGCTCCTGTCTCCTTGATGTCATTGATGTCACTGTCACAGGCAAGTTAAAGACACTTTCAAGATCACCAGACATCATCCTCAAATATATTTCTCCCTTCATTTTCCCCAGGTCGAGGTACATCAAGGGTCTGCTCCATGAAACACAGAGCCCTATCTGCAAGTGAAAACTACAGTCTTCGCATGGCAATGTGCTTGTCTCTGGCCACATGCAGAACATGGCTTGTAATCCTCAGGGAGCATTTGTGAGGTCCCAAGGACCTGCCTCTTGCAGGACCCAGACCAGCAGGAAGCAGTAGACCCAACTAACCAAAAGTCTCTGGGGACAAGAGACCCCTGCAGCAGGGACACTAGAGCCAGCAGAGGCTGGCCAGAGCATGTGTTTAGAGCCATGCAAAATGCCATAGGTGAAAGCCACAGGGCTTTGACGTCACTCGGTCAGGAGTTAGGATCTGGCACTGTTGCTACTAGACATGTGCAGCTGTGGAGAATGTTCTTATTTTGTCAGAACCTCAGTTTACTCATCTACAAATGACATAAGAGGTCACACACAGCACTTACCTTCTGCCTCTGTGAGCAACTGTCCTGGAAACTCATGAATTAAGGCTTTATTGGCCCCATTTTATGGAAGAGGAAAGGGGACACAGACAGATTATGGCCAAAAGTCTTCACAGCCAGTAGCATAAGGATCAGGAGGCTCCAATAAGTTTGTAGAGACCCCTCAGATGGAAGAATGTGTTTCATTCCAACGCTTGTGATTACAGGAACCTACCTCCTCTCCATCACACAGAGAACCGCTAGCAAATATTCAAGGTGGGAAAGATGTATGTACACCAGAAAAATGTTACCACACAGAGCTCCGAATGAGACCCTCCTGGCTGGGTCAGCTTCCTCTTCACAGAAGCAATTTGTGTGTGTGACAGGTGCCCACACCGCCTCACCCTGCCCCCAAGTCTGTCTCAGAAGCAGCTGAAAGTGGTGTTGGAGCTTCCACATAGTTCTACTTCACAGTTTGCCGCTTCCAGAAGAACTTGATCATTCACCTCAGGAACTCAGACCTTGATCATTTATCTCTACGTCATCGCTAAAATTGTGCTGAGATGTGACTAGAGCAGACATGAGCATAGCACTCACCTTCCCTAGAATCATTACCATTGCAAAGCCAGACAATAACAAGTGTCGACAAAGATAGAAGTTGGAAGTCTCGGGAGTTGCAGATGTAAAATTGCTACTTCTTTGGGAAAGTTTGGCAGTTCCTCAAAATGCTAAAAAAATGTTACCCTATAAGGCAGCAGTTAAACCCCAAGAGAAATGAAAGTACTTGTTTACACACACACTTACACATGAAGATTCACAGAGGTGCACACAGTAGCCTAAACAGTGGAAACAACCCCAACATTTGCCAACCAGCAAATGGATGACTACAACGTAACCTATTCATGTAATGTAATGTTATTAGCCATAAAGAGAATGGAATTCTGATTGACCCACCTACCTGCATGAGCCTGGAAAGTATACTGAGGTGAAGAAGCCAGACATGGAATCCCACATATTGTATGATTATGAATTATCCTAAGATGCAAATATGTAGATTCAGAATGTAGACTAGTGGCTTCCCAGGGCTGGAGGAAAAGGGACAGAGAGCTGGGCTAAGTGGCATGACATTCCTTTTGAGGTAATGAGAATGTTCTAAAATTGATTTGCTGACAGACTCATAACTCAGGGAATGAACTACAGATCATGGAGTTGTACTTTTCAAGTAGGTAAATTTTATAGTGCAGTAAAGCCTCAGATTAAATGTAACTTGTTCTGCAAGACAAGAAAACATTTCTAACAGCCTCACATTTCTAAACATTTTAACAGATAAACAAGTGATGTCTTGCAATGTAAATAGTACATGATGCCAAACATCACACAATCAACTGAGAGAGGAGCCAGTGGTTCCTGAGCCAGTGCTTCTACTCTCAGTCTCTGTCTCTGCATGTTTCTGCCCTGTCCGTCTGTCTGTCTGTCTCTCTCATTCACTAGGGGATTGTACGTGATCATCTCCCACAAGCAAGAAGTCATGGAGGAGAATCCGTTTACAGAAGAGGAGGAAAAAAAGGCAGAGGAATCTCTCACTTCAAATGAGGTTAGGAAGATGTGGGAAACAGTGAAAAATTTTGTAGAAAAGCACCATCTACATAAGGCCATAGCAGTGTGAGCAATGAATCTGTTAATGACAATGCAAAGCCACATTTCTGCAAATTCCTCGAAAGGAGCCAAAAGCGAGTGTCATTGAATAGGTCCCTTACTACAGTTGCATGAAAATAAGAGATTCCACTGAGCCAATAGATAGCAGTGATTCTTTTCGTGATAGTGAAAGTCATACTACACAAAAGTCTCCTCTCTCTTGTCTCCCTCACACCAACCAAGAAGGTTTTCCAAAGTAAGTCCAGGTCAATTTATTTTCTTTATCATTTTGTATTACATAACAGTATTATAATCATTTTTATATAAATATTTAGGGTTGTGGAATCAATCATCTGAGTTTCCACTAGTTCTTATGGAGAAATTCACTTTGCTATACAAGTGCTTTGGATTACAAGCACAAGAACAAACAAATTATGCTTATAAATCAAGGTTGTAGTACATGAATTATATTTCAGTACAACCCCTTAAAAAATAGATAAATGTGTCAGCCCTGCAGTCTACCACTTCATTTGAAAGAAACCTCACACTTGTTACCAATTTGTGTTCAGAAACAAAACACTCTTGCTAAAGCTTTTGCACTCTAAACTCATGAAGCTCTCACAGAGACTTTGATTACCTGAGGGAATGGTGGATTCAAAACAAGGTAACTGGGCTCACTGCACCCACATCACAGATGAGCACCCCAAAGGTGTTATGAGTTGAAGTGTGTTCCCACAAAACCTTTTGGAATCCCCTGTTGTGGTTGATACATTGTGTCAACTTGGGGAGTCCAGAGGTTTGGCTGAGTGACTCAGCAGGAAGCCAGGGTGCTTACTTTGTACACATCCTGAGCCTATGGAAGAGGAGGGCACGGAGATTATGTGTGCTACACGTCCCCTGGGTGGGGGCAGCCTGTTTACAATGTAAGGGAGGTAGAAAGAGGCTGCTTGCCTCCATTCCTCCCTTTTGCTCTTGTGGTTTTTGCTGTGCTCTGCTGCCATGAACGTTTGCCCTCTGCCATGTGCCACTCTGCCTCAGAACCAGCCAAGTATGGACTGAAACCTCCACAAACTGTAAGCTAAATAAACCTTTCCTTCCTTCATTTTGGGCGTTGGGTATTTTGTCTTAGCAATGAGAGAAGAGTAACCCAGATACCCCCCTCCAGAGTAGCTATGAATGTGACCTGATTTGAAAACAGAAACTTCACAGATGTAATCAAGTAAGAAGGATAGGCTTGGGACCTTTCCAGGAGGAAAAATGTGGGCACAGACTGGCACACAGGCGAGTACCATGTGAAGACAGAAGTCCCCTTGCCACAAACCAAGGCACACTAAAGACCAGGAGTAAGCCACCAGGACCGAGGAGGCAGGCCAGGCCAGAGACTCCCTCACAACCCCAAGGTCTCAATCTTCCACACTCCAGTGCTGCAAGCTGAAATTCTTCTACAGTTTGAGTCAGCTGGGCAGTGGTGTTTGTCACAAATGTCTGTAGAGACCACCACAGAGGAAAAGTGTTCCCAGGTGAGGTGAGTGAGGAGGAAGTCGAGACCCCACCCAGGCAGGATGACAGGCTGTCAGAGCAGCCAGGCCATGCTGATGCAACCTTGTGACATGTCCCAGGCCTGGCTGCAATAAGGTCATTAAGGGAAGGGGTTATTTGGCTCCAGAATGAGTCCTAAGACCAGTTCCACAGAGCTCCTCCACCAAGCACCAGCAAAGCCACTTAAACACTTTGCAAGACTCACCATTCAAAAACTAAAATGTACAAAGTCCTACATTCTGCATGTGGCTGGCTGGAGCTAGAGATCAAGATCTATGAGAAGGGAATGGAGAAAAGTCCACTGCTCCTGTGTCATGGACCCCAGTGGCCAGGAGTTCTGTGGCACCTAAGACCAAGGAATCTGATGAGAACTTAGAAGTGACTGTCTTAAAGGTATGTGGGGGAAGTCTTACCAATTCAATTTTTCATTCCTTCAAGCATGTATTTATTCTACACATTTATCAGTGCCTCCTATACTCCAAATGCTATGTCACTGTGTGACAACAGCTCTGTTAGTTAGGAATCTTGGCTAAAACTGACAGAAACCCAAGTCAGGCTAAGGAGGGATTGCTCCAATACATAGGAACACTGTGATTGGTTTTGAGATTTGTGTGCTGTGCAACCCTGAAAGATGGCATGTGAATATCATGGACTTCAGAAATTTGAATATGAACTACAACAATTTAATAGATGATAGTGATGTCTGTAATTAACATAAACTCAAAAGTCTACCGAAAACATAGGCAAATAGAATCCAGTGATATATAAGAAGGAAATTAGATAATAACCAAGTCACTTTACTCTAAGAATACAATATTGATTTAAAATTATAACATCAATATACTGAGAAAAAATGAAGAAAAAAAGAATCTCCATTAATACAGAAAAAGCATGTGCTAACATCTAACACTTGTTCACAATTTTTAAAAATGTTTTAGGAAACAAGAACTCAAAAGAAAATCATTTAATTTAGCATAGGTAATCTTTTTTCAAAAGTCCAGTGATAGTGTACACTATACTTAATGATGAAGTATTAAAAGTTTTTAGTGTGCAGTCAGGGGCAAGATAAGGATGCCTGTGATCACCACCACTGCTCAACAACAGACTGCTGGAGGTCCTAGCCAACGGAATAAGGCAAGAAAAAGACATAAGAACCCTACATATACCCATAGATATGCAATTATATGCAAATTTCAAAAAGAATCTACATATAAAATACCTAAAATAATAAGCACATCAAGGCCACTTATTATAGGTCAAAATAAAAAGTGAGCTGCATTTTTATATGATAGAAACAAAAGACTAGAAAATAAAATTCTAAAATTATCCCACTTACAAAAATAACTAAAATTTCAAGTACCTGAGAATAAACTTACTGAAAACTGTTTGAGGCCTTAACCCAGAAAACTATAAAATATTATCACTGGGCAAAATTAAAGACTAAATAAATAGTGAAAAACAAAGGCATAAACCATTCATAAATGGGAAAATACAAGCACATCAGTTGTCCCCAGTTGCTATATAGAGCCAATGCATTCTGGTCAATATCCCATAATGGTTTTTTTTGTTTTGTTTTGTGAAAATTGCTCAGGTGTTTCTAAAATTTTAATGGCAATACAAAGATCAAGAATAAAGAACACAAGGGGGGCTGGGGATATAGCTCAGTGGAATAAGCGCTTGCCTAGCAAGCGCAGGGTCCTGAGTTCGATCCCCAGTACCGCAAAAAAAAAAAAAAAAAAAAAAAGAACACAAGGGACATCTGTATTGAAAAAAAGATAACGCAAATGTTATCTTGAGGTTTAATTCAAGCCATACACAACAATGACCTGGGTAATTTTTTGTAAAAGATGAAACCATTGTACTTCTGTGACAGGGTTTTCCAATCAAACTTTCTACAGTGATGAAAGCATGTTATTTTTTATATCTACACATCCAAACGATATAGACACTAACCACATATGGCTACTGGACATTTAAAATGTAATCAATGTTACATGGGGCAAAATATTTTAATTAAATTTTATTTTATTTTATTTTATTTTATTTTATTTCATATGAAATAATTCAAATTTAAATTGCCACAAAAACTGTTGCTTTCAGCCAGGATGGACTGGGAAGCCAGATTTACTCTCCCACCTGAAAATAATCCAAAAAAGACAAAAATGTGAAGTAATATTTTTCTACACACAGGCCATCAAGCAGGAGAGAATGTTGATCCCTAAAACATGGAACGCAAACATGGTAGGCCTTGTAGTTGCCTCAGCATAACACACTGAGAGAGTTTCCAGGATGCAGTGCAGGGAAAGGGAACTCAAGCAGAGTCCAGAGGGGTCTAAGAGTTAAGGAGATGGAATTAAGACTACAAGAAAACCAAGCTGCTAGAGTTGTGGGAAAGAATACCAGAGGTGGGTGGTGGGAGATGGGGGAGTAACTGGGTATGAGGAACTCTGCATCTGCAGAAGTTCCCATCATTCATTTAACAAAGAACTAACTCACACATATGTGAGGATATTATCCAACACCAGGGAAAGAACCAGAAGAAAGGATTATAAAGAGCAGTATCTACCAACCATAAAGATGGGAATAGAATTTGTTCCTCTCACCCAAACTGGAAAACCTCAGGATTCACAGAGTGTCAGGTACAGCAGTGGCCCCCAAACCCCAGTCCACAGGCCAGTACCAGCCCACATAGGAAATGGGCCATACAGTGAGAGGTGAAGAGCAATCAAGCAAGTAAACCTTCATCTGTATTTAAAGCCACTCCCCACTGCTCACATCACAACCTTAGTTCAGCCTCCTATCAGATTAGCAGCAGCATTAGATTCTTACAGGAGCTCAAACTCTACTATGAACTATGTAACTGAGGAATCTAGGTTGTGCATGCTTTTGAATTCCTGAAACCATCACACATACACACACACACACACACACACACACACACACACCCGTGGAAAAATTGTCTTTCACAATACCAGTCTCGGGGCTGGGGATATAGCTCAGTGGAATAAGTGCTTGCCTAGCAAGCGCAGGGTCCTGAGTTCGATCCCCAGTACCGCAAAAAAAAAAAAAAAAAAAAAAAAAGAATCACAGTACCAGTCTCTGGTTGTCAAACTGGTTGGGAACCACTGAGCTAGAATATTCATGCAGTCTTGCCTCATTCGTGAGCCAGCATTAACTTCAATTTCATAATACTTTGTTTCTGACCAACAGAACTTAAGACCAAAATTATCAAACTACCACCTAATGAGATAAAATGTATATCCCATATAAAATTAAAAATCACCAGGTGTGCAATAGTGTTGGTGGCACAATACTATTTATATGTTTGCAGTAAACCTATTGTACTACCAGTTGTATAAAACATAACACATAAATTTCTACAGATGTCTACCCCTAAATTTGTTATAATTTGTCATGGATGCAATAAAAATCAGTGATACTGAAGGTAAAAATTATTTAAAACAGACCCATTGTTGACACAGATGTTACAAATAGCAGAACAGAATATTAAAATGGTCATTATGATTATTTTTCATATGTATGAAAGTTAAGTAGAGGACTGTAAGATATATAAAAAAATAAATTTCTAAAGAGAAAATTGTAATATTTGGGACAGAAAAATATACCAAATGAATTTAACAGCAGAATAAACATATCAGGAGAAAAGACTAATGGACTTGAACACATAACAAGAACTATTATCCAAATGAAACACACAAAAAAGATTTTTTAAAATATAAAGCAAGCATTAGTAGTCTGTGGGACCAAATTTAAACACCTTAACTAGCTGGAATTACTATGCTGGAAAGAGGAGAAGGAAAGGGTGAAAGTATTGAAGGAATAATGGCTGAAATTTTCTAAATATGTTGAAAATCATAAACTCACAAATTCAGAAATGTTCTATAAGCCTCACAAAATGCACTATTAAGAAAAATGCATCAATACATATGATAATCAAATTGTTCCAAACCAGTGGCGTGGGGAAAATTGTTAAAGCAATCAAAAGAATTAAGGCAATTATGTAGCAAAGCAAGGATGACGGCGGATTTATCATTAGAAACAATGCAAATGACAAAGCAGTGGGACTCTTCTTTAAAGTACTTAAGGGTTAAAAATAAAAGGCTATTAATCTACAATTCTGAACTCATGGAAATATGTCTCAGCACTGAAGGTGAAATGAAGATATTTCAAACATATAAATTCTAACACAATTCGTCATCAGGAAATCTAACTATGAGAAAGACAAAGGGAAGGCCTTCAAGCAGAAAGGAAATGCTACCTGATGAAAATAGGATCCCTGCACGTGGTGGAAGAACTGCAGAAATGATTGCAAAAGGTAGGGAGAGCACGTACTGTACAGCAAGTTCTCAGTCAGTGTCAGACAAAATATACAATGGGACCCATAAAATTACAATGGAACTGAAACTTTTCTATTGCCTAGTGACACTATCACTGTCACAGGATGGTGGCATAGCACTATTTATATGTTTGTGTTGACAACAATGTAAGAAACCTATTGCACTGCCAGTTGCATAAAAACAGAACACATATAAATTTCTACAGATGTCTGCCCCTAAGTTTGTGATAATTTGTCAGGGATACAATAAAAATTAATGCCCGACCTTAACAGGTTGATGGATAACAATTGAAAATACTCCAAGTGTTCATTAAAAGGTAAATGGATAAACAAACTGTAATATATCTATAAAATAGAATTGCTACTCAACTTTGCAAATGAGTTATCAATACACTAACAACATGATAAATCTCTAAAATAATTCTACTAAGGAAGCAAGACTGAAAAAAAGGAACACATGCTATATGATTCTTTTTATGGAAAACTCTTGTCACTGTAGACATAGAATCTGTACACATCTAGAAATTTTTTATGGTGAAACAAAACATGTCTACCTATAGTGATTAAAGACCAAGTGAAGGTTGGGAGGCAGAGTTTACAGAGACAGGAAGAGTCTTTTGGGGAATGATAGGCATGTTCTTTATCCCAATTACAGCAGTGGTTCTGCAAGGGTACATGTGTCAAATCATCCAATTGTACATTTGAAAACGTATCATTTATTTTATGTCAATTACACCTCAAGAAAACTATTAAGAGAAATGTAAGTACACTACACTCTAATGCTATTCTAAAAGATAAAGAAAAATAAGAGAAGGTAGTCACATGATATATATAAGTAAACATTTCTTAAGCTAAAAGTAATAAATATAAAAGAAATGACCAAAATGTACTTTATTAAAATTAAAGAGAAAGACATTGCTCAAAGGAAGGAACAATTGGGATGAGGGAAAGAAGAAGAAAGAAAGAAGAAAGGCAAAATATATATATACATTATATATATGAAGATATACACATAAGAATATATATATATATATATATATATGAATAGCTGCAATAACTGTGCTGCTGATGTCTGATGGCATATTGAAAGAAATAGTTAATGCTTAAAATTTTTTATATTCTGACCAATTTTGCATGTTTGTATATGGTAATCTGAGCAACTGCTTTGAAGACAACAATATACAATGGAACAACCATTGGTGAATTCCTACCATCTTATCTAGTGAAACTCTGTATTATCTCTAACATTTTATCTAGTAATTATTTTTTATTCTCTTTAATGGTTTGAACAATTTTCTATTCTTACATCTGGTCATCTGAGCAACGTAGCTAGAGATAACAATACGTAATATAACCACCAGGGTTATCATTTGATTTTGAAACCCTGTATCACTTTTAATGTGCTTGCTTTGTTTCGTTTATGTCTGTGATGTTGGTATGCTGCTATTGTTCTTCTTTTTCTTTTACTACTCTCTTTAAAATAAAAAAATAAAATAAAATTAAGCCCATCAAAATGAAACATTATAAGGGTAAAAGTGGAGAAAGGTAGTTACAACATAAAGATGAACAAATGGGACAGAAGTTATACACAGAAACAAAGAACAACAGAACAAAAAAGAAAAATAGAGAATCCTCTTTTAAAAAAAAAAAAGAAATGGACAACAGATCTGTACTAGTGCTTCTCAAAAGGGAATATTCAGCCTGGTGTGGTAACGCGTAAGTGTAAGAACAGTGACCCGGGGCTGAGGCAGGAGGATCACAAGCTTGAGGCCAGCCTGGACAACTTAGTGAGAGTCTGTCTCACAATAGAAAATAAAAAAGGACTGAGGATGTAGTTCAGTGCAAAGGCCTTGGGTTCAATCTCAGTAGCAGAGAGACAGACAGACAGACAGACACTCATAGACATGGACAGAGATAGAATTTCCAAACGACCAGCAAGTGCATAAGGAAATGATCATCAATTCATCAGGAAAATAAAACTAAAACTACAATAGCACACAGTACATAACCATAGGGAGTTTAAGCTTTTAAATGAAGCTGACAATGTTAGTGAGGCCACTGAGCAACTGAAAGTCTCATGCGTGACTTTTTGGAGTGTAAATTGGGAAAATTGCCTTGAAGCCCTTACTAAACCTACAAATAGGAAACCACTAGAAGTCGGCATCCTCATCCCGGCTGTTGTGTCCATGCGATGCATACAGTGTGTGTTGAAAGAGGTGTATGTGAATGTTCACAACCCTGCTATTCGTAAGAGCCAAAAACATGAAGCAGCTCGACTGTCCATCCCTAACTGACTGGATCAACAGTAGCCGACATACCCACGCACACAAACACAGGAATACCATACAGCAGTGCAAATGAATCGCAGACGGCCATTCCCTTTAACGTGGGCGCATTTCCCAGACACAAAGTTCATGGAGTGAGAGCAACAAGACCCAGCAGAGTCCTCACTGCACAGTGAGTGGTGTCAGAAGTCAGGAGGGCAGGGATCTTTCAGGGAGGGTTTGCAAGGACTAGAGAGGACAAGGAGGGTTCTGGGCAGCTGATAAGGTTCTGCCTTTTTATGTGCATGGCAGCTACACAGATGTGTTCGCTTTGGAGAACATCCTTATTCGGAATAACTGTTCATTATGCTCTTTTCTGGATACCGGTTATTCTAGAATACTAAAAAAAATTACTGAAAAAAAGTTTACTAAAAAAAAATTCTCACTTAAGGAAATGAAAAAGATTGAAAGAAGAAGTCACTGCCCTGGCTAACATCCCATTGTGGAGTTTTGGACGGCTGCTACTCAGCTATAAACACCCACCAGGCACTAGCCTGTTCTCCCACCTGGCCCCTCAAATCAGCTATTAAGTACTCTCCCCAGAAGAAAGAATTCATTATAGCTCCACCATCTTTGACTTGAGACATTCCTGGGCTTCCACCTAATTTAACTAAAACATTCCCCACCCCATTTCTGCGTCCATTTCCCTAGACTGAAACAGCAACGGGCAGCAGATTCAGGTGCAGTGCACAGGCAATTATAAAATAGACCCTTGTAAAGGCATTGCTGCCATTTGTGCCACTTGAAATATTTTCCCTTATGAGTTTTCTCACTGAATTAGAGCCATTTAATGTGTGCATATGGCCAGGGGGAAAATATAAAATTGATCAACGAGAACAGGAAAATTACTCCAGAGAATCTCTGTGGCTCTGTGAATTGTTGCTTGACATTGTGGTTTTACCAGATATAACGGCATGATTTACAATTTACAACAGGGCTTGGGGGATGCAGACACAAACATTTTTACTTAAAATACCACAAGCAGATGGGGGGAAAAATATAGACTGGACTTCATCCAGATGCTGAAGATGTGACACATTCCAACTCCTACACGAAGGAATAAATAACACCAATTCTTCATCAGCAACAGAGATACAGGAACGTCACCACATAGGTGATCCAAACAGCAGATAGGTATGAAATAATTCCTGTGTGTTCACATTGTCATTCACGTGATCACGGAGTGTGTGTGCTGCAGGCTGTGGTTCACATTGCTTTGTCTTGTGGGGATATCTGATGTGCTCGCTATTCACAGCATTGTACTCAGTATCATGCAATTGCACCCTAAAGACAAAGTTTTAGGGGCTCTGGGAAGCTAGCTATTCTCTCCCTCTTCAGCTCTGCCCACCCCTCAATTCTATGCTGCAAATAAGTCATTTCACCTTTCAGGCTGATAAGAATCACGACAGACGGTAAAGATTCCCAGACGTGGATTCTTGTATCAGAGCTTTTCCTCCGAGCATCTCTGTGACATTTGACAGGTCTCTCACCTGATCAGGACCTTGATGTCCTTCCACATCAGTGAGCCAGGTAGAAGATGCTCAGGTCCTCGCCAAGGCCCAGCTGGCTCCAGGCATCCCAGGATCCACCTGAGAAAAGCTCATCCTTCCTCCAAGGTTGCTACCTTCCCCAGGCTCAAAGGCCTCAACATAATTACCTTCATTTGAAAAGTCTCACTCTTCTAGCTCCTGTTGAACTCCAGTTTCAGTAGCAGATGGCAATGGCTATAAAAGCAATAAAGAAATTAAGTAAGCAACGGAGATGTTAACTAAGAGAGAAAAGCAAGATTTGCCAGAGATAAACTGCAGCATAATCTACTTATAATCAATTGGAAGTTGGCTGTATTTGCAATTATGTGGGTATTAGTATGATGCTCGTCTCCTCTGAGGAAAGACCCAGAGGAAATGGGATAAAATGTAATAGTCAGGATCACACTCGGGGACAGAGAAAAACTTCCTGAGAGCCGTGTAAACTAGAATTCATTGCGGAGTTGCTACTCGGTCCCTGCATTCAGTACTTGTCTCAATGTCATTTTCCTGCTGTGTGTGTTGAGAAAAAGGTGATGGTGTTCCAATTCTCACAGGAATTATGCCTATTAAAAAGCAAATAAGTCCTACAACTCTTTTCCATAAAAAGTTAGCAGCTGGGGTATGGTAGCACACTCTTACAATCCCAGCACTCAGAAGGCTGAGGCAGGAGGGTCACCACAAGTTAGAGGCTAGCCCGGGCTACACAGTGAGTTCAAAGCCAGCCTGAACTGCTTAGTGAGACCCTGTCTTAAAAAGAAAAAAAAGTTAGCAAGGGAAAAAACAGTGTCAAAAACAATTGCTAGGCTGTCTCCATTACCCAAAGGTGCCTACTTCCTACGTTATGGGAGCCACTTCCCACAGAAGCCTTTGAAATGAGATCCCAGAATGTTTCCCAGTCATGCTCTGCAGAATAGCTCCCCCGCAGAAGGATGGTGAGACAAGAAAGGCTACCAACAAGAGGTGGTGATCAGAGACTTGAGGGCCTCCATAGATGGGGCCCCAAGAGACGGACTCCTAAGAACCTCAGAGGGCTCTAGAAGCCCATGAGGAAAGACCTGGAAACGCCAGTCATGTGCATCAAACGTGCAGACTCGGCTAAGCTGTCTGGGCCACAGGAATAAGAATCGTGCCCTACAACACCCATGTGCAACTGTCCAGAAAACCTGATGAGGGTGAAAGTCACCAAACAAGCTCTTCAAATGGCAGCCCACACACCTGTCACTGCCCCGGAACCTCAGCAGGCAGCCGATACAGAGAGAAGGAGCCAGGGCTGAGAGGGGAGAGAAGGGGACACAGGAGAGAAGGGGAGGGGGAGGGAGAGGAGGGGAGGGGGTGCCTGGGCTGGAAGGCAACTAAGAGAAGAAATCAGATGATGGTAAAGGGCTCTCCAGACAGAGGACTCCCGCTGGGGCTAAAATGAGCGCACGTTCCAGGCAGCACCTTAGACAGGTTCTGGCCTCTCTCTCTCTCTCTCTCTCTCTCTCTCTTACTTTGAAAGAAGGCAGCCTAGTGTGGCTCCTGAGACTGAGATCGATTCCTGTCCCATCTGCACGGTGCTTCCTCCTGAGCCACTCCCCGGCACCTTCTCCCCTGGACCTCAGGGCCGTGCGGACACCCTGGCCACCAATGACCACTGAGGTCAGCTGGACCCAGGGCGCATCTTGCCTGCGCCTCTGTCCTGGGCACTGCTAATCACACGGACTGCTCCACTTCCCAGACTTTCAGGGGAGAGCAGGAAAGCTGTCAGGAAATCTCACAAGTTGTGTGCACCTCGCCAGAGAGGAATGAAGAAGTCGTAGCGGATCACAAGGTAAATGAATTTTAGCAGATTTCGTGGCTAACATCAAAACATGTGGGAAAACTTGTTCTTGACACCAGAAAGGTTTCTTGACTACATCAAATCTGTGAGAGACAAATTGCTTACTCTCCTTGATCTTCAATTGTACTAGAAATTTTCCCAACAAGCATTTAACACTACAAAAATGCATGTAATAACTCAAAAGGACTTAAGAGAAATAAATATCTGCAGAAGTCAGACAATATTATTTGCAAAGAAACAGAAAAGCAATAATGTTTTAGTGGCGTTAGGATAGAAGGTAAAAATCATATAGTCCTATCAAGCCAATGGATAAATATTAGCCTTTGAGCTTCCCAGCAGCCATAGCAAAAAGGAAAAGATGATTAGTATATCATATGCTGCAAGGAAACCCAAACTTTTCTTTAAACATAGACCTGGGGAAACTTCTTGGAACATCTTCACACATAACCCTGTATGAAATCATGACAGCCTTTATCACAAAATTAAAACTTAAAACACACGTGGCTGTTCAGGTCCTCAATTTTCTATCCTAGATCAACCAAATTCTTTCAATGATATATTTTTTAAAGATTCTTAAAAATAAAAACATAAACATAGATGCCAGACACTGAGATGGCAGTGATTTGGCTAAGCCGGGCTCACCTAAGAGTTGGCACCGCAGGTCTGCCTAAGAACTGCCAGAAGCTCTACAGATCCTTCGCCAAGGCAGGTGAGTCCTGAGACTTTGACTCGTGTAAGAAATAGATTTGCCTCTTATTTACCACTTGAAGTTATGTAAGTAGCAGTTGTAACACACACATGTAGTAGGATTTTCTGTGTTTTCCTAGATATTAGGATGAATATGTAAATTTTCTTTCTTATCCTAGTAGCTTGATATTAGCTGTCAAAAAGAGTTTCAAATAATAGATACCATAATGAAACTTTGACAATAAAAACAAACTCTATCACTATCCCAGCCCAAAAAGATATGCCCCATTTGCTGTGCTCACCTATTTTGATACTAGCAGCTCTGGGCTTAACTAACCAGCTATTAGGTGGTAAAAACCGGTATGCCAAAAGGCATGGTTTGTTTACCTGAAATAAACAGTGATCACTAGGCATTAGCTGTGAAATCACATGTGTCCGATTGTTCTCAGAAACTTTACCTGGAATTTACACAAACAGTAGTGGAGCCATGTTAGCGGAAGGGGACAGAGGACCCCAAACAGTCAGCTGAGTCTGCACCTGCCCCTTCAACTCACATGCCTTCCTCCCCAGCCCTGCAGTGCACCGTCCGTGCAGTCCTCTCCCCCCAGGTGACAGAATCAGAGACACCAGAGTCGAACAATCTTCAGACAGCTGCCAAATGGGACAATGGGGATGTAGAACCCAGTACCAGCCGCAAGTGAGCCCGAGGCTCGGGGACAAGCTAGCGAGCACGCACACCCCCTGTGGGACAGAGGCCGCCTGCTAATGTCTCTGCCCCCAGGTAAGAGCTGACACTGCTCCCAAAGGGCTCATTTTTACCCACGTGGGACAGGGTGCACCTGTGCTCACACACTGGGGTGATCTCTGCCCCACTGAAGACACCCACCAACCCAGAGGACATTTCTCCCTCAACTCATGCATCTCCTACAGAAGCCACAGGACACGTCCTCTCTTCCCCCCCCCCCCCGCTGGCCACTATCTTCCAATGTTTGCCTCGGCCACCGCAGCCGCAGGGCCAGCAGTGGTGAACGGGCCCCCCAAAACTCCTACTAATTAAAGAGGAATAATTAAACACAGCCAGGCAGGGGAAGGTTGGCAGAGCCCCCCTGCATTGTGTGGCCACCTTGGCACCGAAATGGTTAGAGACCATCTCCCTCCACGTAGCCCCCTCTCATTGTGGTGGAGAGCTCTTGAGAACGTTATTAGCTGGGTGTGCGCCTTGCCGTTTTTCCACACGAGGCAGATGGGTAATTACGAAGCTAATAGTCTGATTGAGAGAAATCAGATGCAGTGGTTTGCCCAATTAGATGATACATTAGCTTCCTTCTTTGTAAGCAGCTAATGTGTGAAGCAAAGTGGTATTTTCGAGGGTCAGAATCCTTAAACAAGTGCCGAGTTGCAGATTATTGTATCTCTCTTTTTTTTTCTAATGGAGGAAAAGTGCTAAGTCTTCATTACTAAAAGCATAGAAAATGCAAATCAGCTCCTGAAACAAAAGAGAGAAGGGACAGGCGAGAATATTTGGTGTCCGATGTGTCAACCTACAACATCAATTACATTGAAATGCAATGCGTGGCAGCCTAATCAAGGATAGTATAATTGTAATAATTGCGTGCTTTTGTTGGAGAGCTGCTGCTGTTGTTATTTGTCAACCATTTGTTCCTCTCTATTGTTGGGGGGGGAGGTTTTTTTTTAATGTAACTGAGAGATTGTGTAGGTAATGGGTGAGCAGCCGGGTGGCCATCCTCAGAATGTGGATGAGGGGTCCTGCAACTCAGAGACACGGTGGGCGGCTCCTCCGTGGCCCTGGAGAACTGCTAGGACAGTGACAAGGCAAGAAGGAACCAGGTGGCCAGCCGTATCGGGCTGGGCTTCAGGCTCTGTCCCTGTCCCAGTGTCCTGGGGCCAGGATGAACTGAATGACAGGCTTGAGAAGGTGGGCGCCACATGCCCTTCTCATCAGCAAATAGCACAGGATGTCGGAGTGCTGTGCTTGTCCCACCGGCTTCACCATCTCTTTCTGCTGCATGAAGTTTGTGCCTAAGAAAGAACTTGCTTTATTTTTGTAGGTGATCCTTGCCTGCAAAACCTCCGTGGGAAGGAGGGCAAAATTCTGGGTAAGTCCATAGAATGAAAGACTGGGGGCTGATATACCAGCCAGGACAGTACTGTCCCCCAAGTTGCAGATAGGATTGTGGGGATCAAGTCTCAACTCCATATCAGTCACTCAGTGGTCTGGGTAAGCCCAGCCTCTCCACGGCCTCCTTGCGCCCTACCACAGCACAGGGGAGAGAGCCACACCGGAAGCACCATGCCGAGGGACACCATGCCGAGGGTAACACTTGAGTCTTGGGCAGTTGGCAAGAGCTCTGGAAAGGCTTCTAAATTCTGTAAACAATGTCTCCTTCTCTCCCTCACTGCCGCCCACTTGGTCTCTGTGTATGTAGATGTTTCCTAAAAAATAGACTTATAGGAAGGGCAATGCAGAAAAGCCAGCTGAACAGCCAACTCTGGAAAGAAAATGCAAACCCAAACAAAATAAAACAGGGATGTTCACAGGAAGCCAAAGTTGAGCTGGAGAAAATTCTTCTTTGGAGCAGCTCTCCTCCGCATTCAGATCAGATAAGAGATTTATTTTCTCACTTCAATTGGTCTTGCCAATAGGTTGAAACAGAGGCACAATGGAAACGGGCTAAAACATTTAACAGAGCTGTTAAATCTCATTCTCCACAGCTAAAAAAGAACAATCCCGGACCGTCTTTACCAAGGGGAGGCTCCGTGGGCTGTGGGGACGTTGAGTGTATCCCTGACAATCCTGTACATACTCCAAAACTCACACTAATTAAAAGCAAATAATCAAATACATTCAATTTGAAAAGTTGGCAAACTCGCGTGTATTATTGCGTTAGCACCTTGGCATGGAAACACTCACATCATGCTAATCTCGTTGCGCACAAGAGCTCTCGAGCTCACTATGCAGCGGCCCGTGCCCCCTCCTCCCGCTGCCTACCCGTGGGCCTGCCACCCCCCAACCCCCCACCACTCCCCCTCAGCCTCTCCCACTTTCAGGACAGAAGAAGAAAAGAAAGCGGGTCCCAAGGTGGGTATTTGCCTTCATTAGGGTCCAACAGAGGTGTGATGGCGAAAGACGTCCTTTGGCCTTGCTGGCTTCTTATTTATCTACCTGCAGAGGGAGGTCAGTGAGATGCTGCCATTTTAAACAAAGTTTGCAGCAGGGAGCCTTGGCTCAGACGCTGTCGCAGTCCTCAGCCCCTAATGCCACCCTCCAGGGCACTCTCCTTGTCAAACTGGTGGCCAAATCTGAGCGATGAGCTGACAAAATGAGAAGAAAGCTTCCAATCCAACCCTGCTGCCTCTGGGATTTGAGTTTCTTAGGGGCTGGAGGAGGGGGAGAGGAGGGAGTTGCCCAGAGAAATTCAAAACTCCTGCCATCAATAAGGGGGTGAAATGAGCCCAGGCTGGGCAGAATTTTTCTGGCAGATCTGCTACCTGAGGCGCATTTGTCTTCCGTCCTGGGCCGCTGCCAATCACAGCCTCCCAACATCCAGGGCTCGGAGGAAGATGGGCAGCTTGTCCCCAGCTCCGAACAAAAGGAAAACAAATAAAGTCACATTCAGCTGCATGACATTCATGTCAGATGGAAAGGGGGCGAGTCACACAGGCAGTGCGTGCAGCCCTATCTGCAAAGAACAAACCCTGAAGAGTCCAGGGGCTCTAGAGCACTGGGAGCTGCTGCTTGAGCAGGCCAGAGGACGCCCCAGGGAGATTCCGTTGGCCTGTAGGTAAGGAGGCCTAGAGGCCTGACCCCCGGGAGGCCAAAATTCTGGATTGATTTCTGATATATCCTTGGTCACACTCATTAACAGGAGCACCAACCTATGGCTATGTCTGTTACCTGGGGAAAAGTGTTTTGAGAAAAGCATGAAGTACGTATCTCTGATGAATGTTCATGGGTGTATGAAAGACAGTTTTGCAAAATGGGACCATTTCCTGTTCCTGCCTCCTGCTCAGACCCACAGCCCTCCTCTGGCCTCTCATACAGAAACGGCCCTCTCTTTCTTTGCAGGTTCCCGTTCCTTATTTCACCATTATCCAATGGATTCATCCCATCGTTCGCTCTTTAATATATCCATTCAACCAGTGTTCATTAAGTGATAAGTTTCTGCAGGTACTATAGGGGTCATCCAAGGAAGACTGGGAAGGGGACTTCTTTGAGGCTTTGATGCCATCCACCTGGGGACCCTGGGGGTGCTCACTGCAGGTGACCCAGTGGCCGGAAGTGGGCACCCCCGCCGTACACAAGGCCCCCTCTCATCCCACAAAACTGCACCAGTTCTGCTCCCTTCCTTTCTCTTATCGAAGGCTGAACCCTCTAGAAAGCCAGGGCCTCTCTGAGGCTCTGTCAAGCATGCAGGAGTTGAAACAGAGCAGAAGAGAGCGGCCTAGCAGAAACCAGTGTGGCAGCCGAGGGACCCAGGAAGCTGCCTCTCCTCACCCAATCCCACACCCAGCAGCGAGATTAAGCGGAGGGCTTTGCAAAGGAGCTCCAGGAAAATCCTGATAAATTGAAGAGGGATCGACAAGCCATTCAGGCTCCCTCCCTGAGCTCCACCCAGCCTCCCAAATTTGCATCAAATCCTCTCTTTTCTCCCCCTCAACTAAGCCCAGGAGTGAATGGAAATGTTTCTGTGCATTAAAGAAAATCAATGGAAACATCTCAAAAACAATTTCAAGCTCCTCTTCCTTCCCACAGGGTGGCAAAGTCAGACCCTGCTGTGCCACACAGGGGTCCCGAGGAGAGCCAAACCATGTGGGTGGCAGAGCTGCCCTGGAACAAAGCCGTGGACCCTGCCACACCAGGCTCAGTCGGCTCTCCCAGTGCAAGGCGGCCAGCCTGGGGTCACTGGCTCTTCCCAGCCCAGCAGCTGTGGGCTTCACCTCAGTCCACACTCATCTTACACCCAGAGCCTCATTGATGGGGCATCCTGGAGTGCAATAGGGTGTCAGCGCTAAGACGCTGGGGCAAGCAGGCTGAGAAGTGCTGCAAAGGTCTAGAGTCGACATGTCTAGGCTGGAACACCTGCTCTGCCCCTGAGCTAGCTGTGCAAATTTGTAGTCACTTAACCTCTCTGACGCTCAGCCTCCTCCTTTTAAAATCTTATTTTATTTTTATTTATTTATTTTACTTTGGCAGCACTAGGGGTGGAAACAGCCCTCTCGCACTGAGCTCCATCCCCAGCCCTTTGTTTTAATCTTACAGCTTTAGGCAATCCAATTATATCACGAATCTGCTCAGATTGGGCTCAAACATGATCCTCCTGCCTCAGCCTCACAGAGTGTTGGGATTACAGGCATGTCCCACCATGCCAGGCTAGCTTTCTTGACTGTAATGTCAGGATGGCTGCACAGATTTTGCCTGATTATTCTAAGAAGGAGAGGGAGCCAGCACTAGTAAGTGCTCATCAGTCAGCTGACGGTCACTCTTCTTGTCTCACTGCTTTTGTGTAGGTACTCACCTTGCTCCTAACCCTGGTAGTTGGGCTTAGCACTAAAACAGATAAGGAAGAAATAAGAGGCAAAAGCACACAGAGACCCCAGCTACCTGCTGCCACACAATGGCAAGCTGAGTACAGCCGTGTAGCTGGCTGGGCCAAGCTACGGGGCCACATAGTGCCTTGGGCAGCACCCACAGAGAGCAGACACGTCTGATGGGAAAGGCACCACAACCCGGCCTCTAGCAGACACAGACTAGGTGGCCAGGCCTGGAGGACAGGGGAGGACAGGGAGTCACACTGTGGCAGATGTCCTGGCTGGGAGAGAAGGTCCTGGAGAACATGCCATGGGTTGGGGACGGGGCTTGGGCTCAGTTCAGAACAGACGCAAAGAGAGAGCAGCCTGAGAGGGATCCCTGGAGACCCAGGCTGGCAGCCTCTACCTGGGGCCAGGGCCAAGGGCTGGGGGAGCTGGGCCGATTGGCCTGGTCTGGAAGCACAGGGGTTTCACCTGAGAGGGCTGGTAAACCCTCAGCCCTGGGGAGGAAAAAGAAGATGGGATTTCTCCTGGGGTCGGAACAGGACCCCGCCAGTCCGAGACAATGGCTCCAAAGGCCTTCACAACTCCACCCCTGTTGATGAGGGAACTCAACACCCTGGAGATCTGCGTGTGAAATCTGTGCCGGGAAGAGAGTCCTCATTTAGCAGAGAAAGTGCTGCACTATCTATGTGTGAAAGCTTTTTTAACACCGTTCCCTGCTCTCCATATGGCGAACTTCACCCAAATTAAGAGGAACTGGTGAACAAAGCTCCAGCAACTTGAACATGAGAGGGAGGCCCTGGAGCCCATCCCATGGGCAGCCCCAGCAGTGCCTGGGTGGGTCTGGAGCCTCTCTTCACAGCCCAAGACCTCAGCTCCCCAAGGCAGCCCAGCACCCAGCAGGGTCTCTTCTCAGCAGATGGGGTCACCCGTGATTAAAATGATGCCAATCCCCACCATCACGACTGTGCACCCACTGCACGTCAGATACCACTCTAAGAACCTTGCCCCTAGTATTTCACTTAATGCTCACAGATAGCATCTTTATACTCACTCAAGATTGACAGCATAGAGAACGAGAGAGGTTGTCTTTTGCCCAAGGTCCTGCAGTAGGACTCAAATGGAAACCAGTCCTGTTCCATCAGGGTCATGGCCGTGTGGCTCAGTACCACCCTCTGCGTCTCCAAGAGTAAGCCCAAGACTGGGAGCTGGAGTTCACCCCGGTGGAAGCCAAGGGGCAGGTGCTCTGCAAACATGATGGCCGGGGGTGTGCTCTGTCCTTCCTCAGCAGAGGGCCAGTGGCCGAATGACGAGTAGATTCACAGCAGGAATTTGTAGGAGCAGCAGAATCAAAGAGCATCTAGTCTACAAAAACAGTTAATAGTTGATACTACTCTCTAATGGAAAAGCCAAGGTTTGGATGGTAAACAGAGTCACAGAGCATGTTATGTTATGTTAGTAAAACAGCCAAGACCCAACCTCACTGCGTTCTGTCTCTGACGTCTTAAGGACTTCCAGAAAAAAGACAAACACCTTCCGTTCCTGCCAGCAGCCCCCCTCCTGTTCCCCCAGGATCTGGGGGCTGCACCTTCCCTATCAGCCGCCTTCGTTTAGTCTCATAGGCTGAGTAGGGCAGGGCAAACTGCATCTCGATGCAAAGATGTTTAGAATGTTTAGCTCGGTTATTGTATTATTTACAGCAACTCCACGCTGCGCCCGGGGCACTGCGTGGTTTGAAAGACGCTATACAAACTAAAATTGTGTGGCATTGTTCATTCCTCCACATTCTGCGAGAGAGAACCAATCTAGTAATCACTGTTTTTCCTCCTCAAATCAGGGACGCTCCATTTTGTGTGCATGGTGACTAATCTGGAAATAAAGATTCATAGCAAATGTATAAGGAGCTCTGAAAGCAGTGAGGGCAGGGAGAATGGGAGAGATTGGGGACAAGGAGCAAAAACAGTTGAGGTGAGGTCAACGAAGGTCCTGTGGTCCCCTGAGGGGGGACTGCAGCCTCACCCTTGGGTAGCAGGAAATGCCACATCACATAGCTGTTCCTGGCAGACAAAACAGGCCCTTGGGAGTGCTCTGGCCCAACCCTGGACACGCACAGTTGCAGTCTGCCTGCAAGCTTCTCTGTGGCCAGGTCTTCACCCCAAGGTTGAGTTCTCTGGCACTGGGGTGGCTGACCCTTTCCAAACATGTGCTGTGAGAGGGGTGGGGAGGACAGGAGAGGACCAGGACTGTGGCATGGGTGGGAGTGACAGGGCACAGTCCCAAGGCCCTCTGTAAGGACATCACAGGAGGCGAGGAGTGGGACAGTGCTGGGCCCACACCCTGGTTTCCAGCACTGTCCTTCTGCCTCTGCAGGCCCTGTCCCATGTGCCAAGAGTGCAGCCTGACCAGCTCAGCCATCTGGTGACAGGACACCAGGGGTGGGCATGGGGCAGGAGACTTGGCATAGGGTAGGCTTGCATGAGCGTTGTCACCTTGGCACTGGGGTTGATCTGGGCTATTTCACCTGCATAGCCCCCCCAGTACCCAGGCTCAGCCACCACTCAACCCCAGATCCCTGGTTTATGTCTCCATAGATCTTACCTCAGTGACCCAGAAAAACAGGTGGGTCGGAGGCGAGGCCTTGTCTCCAGGCTGGGTGCAGGTGTGTGGCCCTGTCAGAATACTAGCACTTCGTCACTCCTACAGACACCTGCACACCCCTGCTGCTGCCTCTAGATTCCTATCTGGGTGAGTGGCACACGGGGTGGCTGTGGCCCATCCGTTTGTGGCCCAAGACTTTCTGACTAACTTTCCCCTTCCAGACGCTTCTCTGGCAACTTCCAGGTTGTGCTAAAAGTTAACAATTCCCAAATAGTTCACATCCTCTGCATTTGCCAAGTTTGAGTCTACAGTCTGCCGAGTTAAACTGCAGCCCAGTTGCACAGCAGTTTAACTGGTCTGGTACGCAAGGCCTCATTGCCCATTACCATGAGCACATTTGGAAGCGAGGTAATTACAGGCTGCGTTCCTGAAGCCTGAGGCTGCACGGCTGCCATGCTGGAGTTGATTATAGTAATGGCACCAGGGAGCGGTCCCAGGGACTCCATTTCCACCTTCTTCCAACCAGCGGTGAAGGCCCCCACAAGAAGGGACTGGAACACCAAGCTCAGGGCAGTTCCACTCTCAAGAGGAAGCCAGGGGCCAAGCCACCCTCTCCCTCCTGAGGGGCTGAGAGTGAAGCTACCCCAGGGCAGTAAAGGTTCTTTCCAGGTGTCGTGTCCCCAACTTAGCCCTGTCCCTGGCCCAGGTTGTACGGTGACGCCAATTCCCACAGCTCATCATGAATCAAAACAGAATCAGGTCAGGGGAGCTGCTCAGGGGACAGCCCAGGAGGAAACTTCCCAGGTCCCACATTTCAAATCCAAATACTTCCTAAGGAGACATCTGCAAGAAGACAGAGATAAGATGACTAGCGCAGGATGAAGGAGCAGAGTGGACTCCTTCAACTTTCAGAACTGCAGCCTTAGGACACGCATTCGACACCTGAGTGAAGTGTAAGAGTAGACTCCATAAAGAAAAAGAAGAAATAAACCACACAGCCTTGCTCATTTCAACCTCAAGCTAATAATTTAGGTCATTAATCAATGAGTGACTTGTTGGTCAAGTCAGTGGGTGGCTCATTAGACAAGACCGGTCAAATTTTGCCCCTATATCTTTTGGATAGAGCAAGCCAATGTTAAGCCCTCTACCCAACCCCATGGCAAAGTATGAGCAACCTCAGGAATCTCACTGCTCAGAGAAAATGGTGGCTTTAGAACTAAAAATGTCCCTGCAAAGCCTCGTGTGTTCAGAGGTGGGGTTCAGAAAGTGACTGGAACATGCAGGTTCTCTGCGCAGCAGTGGGTGGACCCACAGCTGAATGTAGCTAGGAAGTGGAATCTGGTCAGAGGAGGCGGGATGACCTGAAAGGGTGTGTCTTCCCCTCCATGGCTTCACCCTCCACCCTCTGCTTCCTGGCTGCTGTGGTAAGAACAGCTTTGCCCACCAGACCCTTCTACCACGCCCTCCCTGTTTTGAAGCCAGCAAGTATGGACTAAATCCTCTAAAACCGTGAACCAAAACAAATGTCCCCACCTTTAAATTGTAGGTGTTGAGTGTTTTGTCCCAGCAACAAGGAAAATGACTAAGGGAAGCCCTAAGTGACCAGGCTGTCCTTAGGTTTTCTGAATTATGACAAAACCTTGCCCTCTCAAGGGCACCTACCTTGACCCACACTCCTGCTTCCAGTTACCTACCTGAACCCTGGAGTCTTGGAAGATCTTTCAAAGGTTTTATTTTCACTCCCCTCTGTATTAGTTTCCTACAGTCATCATAGCGAATGACTGTAAACCAGGTGGCTTAACATGTCAGAAATGTGTTCTGTCCATCGCAGGAGGTCAGAAGGAGGAAATCAGAGTAGAACAGTTTTGTCCCTCTTGGAGGCACCAAGAAAGAATGTTCCAGGCTTCTCTTCTCTTTGCTGGTGATTTCCAGCCACCCTTGGCTCTCCCTGGAAGTGGATGCATCCCTCCAATCTGTGCATCCACCCTCACTTTGCTTCCTTCTCTGTACTTTTGTGTCCCTTCTAAGGACACCCTGATTGGACCTAGGGCCTGCTCTTATCCAATATGTTCTCATTTTGATTCTTACCCTTATATCTACAAAGACTCTATTTTCAAACAAGGTCAATTCTGAGGTTTCAGGTGCACTTGAATTTGGGGTGGACGTTAACCAACCACTCTACTTTCCTAGAGCCAAATCACAAGAGAACTGGATGTCATCCGTTTTTGTATTTTCAGGAGAAAAAAACCACACAATAACAAAATAACAACAACAAAGACAAAAACAAAACAATAAAAGCAATACAGAATTTCAAAACAAGATGATAGGACATTAACAATGGTTGCTAGTTACATTTATCCTGAGGCAATTCTGTTGGGTATGAGAGACCTTGGTTAAGCCCCTCTGACTAGAGGTTCCACCTCTGCCTGGCTCACACTGAGCATCCCACCTCCATGCTGGTAGCTGCAAAGCATGGATGTCAGAGTTGGAGGTGGTCATTAGGCCTGCCTCAGTCTCCCCATCAGGAACCTGAACTTGGGAACCTCTGGGAAAAGCCAACCAGAGAAGACAGACCTCCCTTGCTTTAATCTTCAGAACCAGCTTGGCCAACTCCATTTTTTGGCTTCTCCTGTGACCTGTAAGTTATTCCCCTGAGGTAGGCTCTGAATCTGAACTCTCTTTCCTAGCTGCCTTTGTCACAATTAGGTGATAGCCTTCATGGGGGCCCAAGCTAGATCATAAAGGACATTGTCACTTCTGCTATGGCCCTCTTGGCTCTGGGTAAGGCAGCTGCTGTGCTGGAGGGACATACAAGGAGTCACTGAGAGGTTCCATGTGGACTAGGACTGAGGGCTTCTACCAGTGACCAGCTGACACCTGCCCACCCCGTGACTAAGAGATCAGTGCTGGTGTCCCTTGATCCAGCCTTCAGGGTCTCTGTCCCAGCCAATAGCAGTGAGAGGAGCAAACCAGCCAGCAGAGCCATTCCAAGCCCCTGACTCTGAGAAATTGGGGAATAGAGCTTTAGTGTTGCTTTAAGCCACTGAGTTTGGAGTATCTATTTTGTCTTAAGAGGTAAGAGCATGTATTCAGCCACCTTCTCATTCACTCAACAAATATTCACACAACAAACAAAATGGAATAGACAGTCTCGAAAATAATTTTTGAAAATGTTAATATAGTCCCAGGTCGACCCTCTGCTCACCCCGGCTTCTAAGGGTAACGGTCAAGAACAGCAGCCATTCTGTACCTCCTGTGAAAATAAGTGGAAAGGTCAGTATGAGCAAGACTGCTAGACATCCACGAAAGGTGCCAGGAAGCTAGTGCCACAGACTGTACCAGTGTGCAGGTAATCAGCTCACCAGGCCCTTTGTCATCCCCCAAAGAGGTCTGTCACATTCTTACTCTGTGCCCATTGGTGTGGTGACCACAGCCAACCAGGGAATAGGATGGCCCAGGAATATTCTGACCTGGGAATTGATCTTTCTGCATCACTGCTTCCGTGCGCCCAACCCACTCCAGCTCCAATCCAAGGCCTGGTAATCCACCCGCTGTTAACTGCTCAGCGCCCAGAAGTCGTCAGCGCCTCTGTGCCACCAGCTTCAGCAATTAACTATGTGCTGACCCCTCCAGCCACGCAGGGCCAGTCCTCACCAGCCCATGTACCCTAGTGGTGCCCAGTCCCATCCCACCTTCCTCTCTGTTCAGGGATGAACCTGTCCAAGCTTGGAGAGTCTAGAGAATTCTAGAGGCTCCCATCCTGACTCAGGCCAGACTTGCTTCACCTGGCCAGTCTGAGCTCTGTGGGGCCTAAAGCAATGTGAGATATGATTCAATAGCATGGCAATGTTTAAATATCTTAAAATTACAGTAAAAGACAGACTGTCATTAATTCCCCTCAAAATACTTTCCCTCCTTCACTTCAAACACAGTTAGCCCATGGTTCTTACCACTGTCTGAGGCAGTTGTGGTTGTCGTCTTTTATACGTGTTGTTGGTTCTGCTGTCATGGCTGCCTCAGGATCCTAAATCCATTCAAAACCATCGGCCTTTCATGGTCATTTTGACTTTGGGGAGGAGCCACAAGTCACACAGTGCCAGATCCAGGGGATGGTAGGTGAGGGCACAGCAGACTTTTTATTTGATAGAAATTGCCATAAACAATTGGTCAGTGAGGAGTGATCATAAAATGTGGTGAACGTTTAAAAAAAAATTACAGTAAAAGACACATTAGTCCCCCTCACAGTGCTCAGAATGCCCCCCTTCACTCTGAACACACTTATCCCACTGTTCTTAGTCATGTGTCCTTCAATGTAATAAGCTTTATTTAGGTTTAAACATCTTTGTATCTTTCCATTACCCCTTGTATTTCTAATCATCTTTCTGGAACTTTAAGCAAAAGCCTGGTGGCCTCCTGTGAATAAAAGCTGAGGGACGGCGTTCTCCCGAGTGGCCTGCAGCAGCCCAGAGACACCTCCTTCAGCTTTCCCCTCTTCTCTGCAGGCCCCAAGATCACTTATGCAGTGGCTTTGTGTTCCTTCCTCTCTGCCATCCCTTTGCCATTTTCCTGGGTGCCCTTGAAATCTGGACACCCTCACTGTCACATTTCAGGGCTGGAAGGCTAAATTCAGGTAAATGAGTGGGTGGGGGAGAGGTCCATGGGCGACAGCACTGAGGAGGAGGAGGAGGAGGAGTGGAAGAGAGGGCATGTGCTCCAAACCCATCGTCACCCCTCCCACTTATCTGGCTGACCCCAGCCCTGCTGTCCTCCAGGGGGACTCAACAGATAAAGGACAAACCTTCAACATTACAGTCTGGCTTCTCTTGACCTGCTCTGTTCCATTGCCCCTGACCCATGTAAATCCCCACCCACCTGTCACTGTGTGAGGACCATAGTCACCAGCCTGAACAAGGCCTCCTGTCTTTATTTCTCCATTTGCCTTTAATTATTTTTTAATTTCATTGACACTTCCTGTCCATGACAAGTTAATGTCTCTCCATCTGTCAGCTCACTTCTGGCACCACATCCTTCCCTCTCTGAGACCTCCCGCCTCCTCCCTGCAGTCCCCCTCTCACACTTACCTTGGTGTCCTGCCTCTCTGGGGACCACAGAATGCCCTCTCTCTCCTGTATTCAAGTCTCTCTGTCTCTGCTTTCCTCTCCCATCAGATGGATCCTGTACACGTTCAAGTCTCTCTGTCTTAAACACATTCCTCCAGATGGCCTTTCATCCCTACCCGGAAATCAGTCCTCAGGGTCCCAAATCACTACTGCGACGCCTCTGTCATCACCTGTGTGACACTGCAGTGTAACAAAACCTCACCTCTCTTCTTCCTCCACTGGACTGCAAGCTCCTCAAAGGCAAGACCATAACTAAATGTAATACTGTACATTTAAGCAGTTTCTAGAACACAACAGAGACCAAATGACATTTTCTTGAATGAACGTTAAATGTGTAAATCTATTATTTTAGTATATGCAGCGATCTGGACATGGTTTAAGAGTTTCTTGCAAAGATTCATGGATTCGAAGCTTGGTTCTCCGTGTGGTGATGTTAGGAGTGGGCCCTTTACAATGTGGAGCCCAGTGGGCCATCCTCAGGTCCTTTGAGGGTGTTCCTCAGAAAAGATGGGGACCCTTTCTCACTCTAGCTTCCTGTTTTGTGATTTTCCGTTCCTCTCCAGGCTGGCATTGCAGTGGTGCTATTCCCTCCCCAGAGGGGAGAACAATGGGACAGCCTAGCCTTTGACTTTCAGCCTCCAAAACAATGAGCAAGCTGAATCTTTTGCTTTATAAAGTTGGTCTGCCTCCACGAATCATTAGAGTAATGAAAATAGACTAAGAAATTACTGCTATAAACTCTTCAGGCCTGTGTAGACCCTCTACATTTCCTAGACACCTCAGCCCCTGTAATACAGAGTACAGATTAAACACGTCAGGCATCAAGCAGACTGGATGGAAACAGAGAAAAGCACTCATTCCTGGGGTTCTGTCATTTAGCTTTCTACATGATCCCAGATCTCAACTTGAAGTTCATTTCCTTTCTTACCCAACACCAAATACCATTTGTTTCTCCTTTTCTTCCAACCCATAGATCAACCAAGTTGAATAAGAAACACCTTTTCAAAGCTGCCTGAGTTTTCCTCAGCCCCTTTTGCCCCTATGCCTTTCCCAGAGCTGAGACCTTTCTTGGGGACGGTCTCTACAGCCACCCGACCCAAAGACAAGTTGTCAAGCTATTCAGTGGGAATTCCTGGTACTCAGCTCCAAGGAATCCTGCCTGTCTGCCTGCTCTCTTCCTCTCCCTCCCCGCCCCCCGTCATCTGTCTTTCTCCCCCATCTCTAACTCTGTCTCACATCTGCATCTTGCTCTGATGCATGTGTACACTCATGCAGATGTGCACACACACACAGACATATGCATACATAAACACACACGCACGTGCATGCGCACGCGCACACACACACACATATGAAACCTATGTCCTTGAGGCCTGGGGCTGGGAGAGGAGGCCAAGACACTTGTCATGGCCTCCAGAGCTAACATCTGGTGGCACAGAGGAGCCCCCAGAGGGTGCCAGGCCTTTATCTGGGACTTGAGATTGGGCCCACATCCTTCCTCCTCTCTGGTGGGAATAGAAGAGACTCAGACCCAGGGGGCCCCAGCCTCCCTCACTTGTAAGTGAATCTGGGTTAAAGTCTCAGCTTTCTGCAACTTTGGGGAATTTAAGATCAAGTTGCACTTTTGCCACTTGTAAAACAAGAATAATTGCCCCTTCTCAGAATGGCAGAGGACATAGTGTGACAGTGTAGGACACACGGTGCCCAGTGTAAGGGCTCCAGAGGGCAAGGGTGCTGTAGCAGCACCGCTGAGTCACCACTGTGGTCAAATACTCGGTCCTGTGCAAAGGGCCACGGGTGGCAGGACCGCAGGGGTGACTGCTGCTGCTGGCTGAGAGTCCAGGGCCCCCAGCAGGGCTGTGCTTACCCAGTATGTCCTGCTGCACTCTAACCAAATAGTGCTATCTCTCCTGGGGATGAGCACATCACCTTTGCCACACGAGCCCCAGCTGTAAGCCTCTCACCCACCTGTCCACTGACCTCCTGGAGAAACTTGGAGGTCACTTAGCTTGGTCACACTGACTGCAGGTCACGTGCTCATGGATCCTCTCAGTTCCATCAAATTTCTGCCCAGATCATCTTTAATGTAAATTTATCAGAATGTGGGCAAATAAAAAATCGTTCAAACAGCCTTTTGTCCATCGCTGTCGTTTAACTGCAGGTTTACCTTTTAGTACTGTGTATAGGCAAGGAATCTCAGCCTCCCCAGTCCCCCAGCCTGCTTGCAGCACTTATAAAAATTCCAGGCTAGGCATTATGACATATATCTGTAATCCCAGCACTCTGGGAGGCTGAGCCAGAAGGATCCTAAGTTTGGGCCCAGCCTAGGCACCTCAGCAAGACACTATAAAATTTTTTAAAAATGAAAGGGGCTGGGGATGTAGTTCAATAGGAAAGGCCTGGATTCAATCCCTAGTACTACTAAAAAAATGTTCCAGGAGGATCACACACAAGCTAACCCCACATGGAGCCTGTGGAAATTCACTAGCCCTGTTCCTGTTCAGCAGGGTCGCTGGCCTCTCCATCTGCATCGCCTCTGGGAGAGGGCAGCTCCCACTTTCCAGGCTGTGTGCTACAGCCCCAGGGAGCACACACCTCGGGGCTCTCCCTGAAGTGTCGCATTCCAGCATGGCCCCTTGGACAGGCTCCAGTCCCAGCAGGTGAGGAGTGACCCCTGACCTTCCCTGGGGGGTCAGACGAGGGCCCCTCCCCAACCCCACACTGTCACTGCTCCTACATCCTTGCCCCTCTCCTGTCCGCACCCACACCGGACACTGCACGGTCCTTTGCCACTCAACCTTCCTGGCCTAAGTCCTTCTGGGAGAGAAGTGATGGGGTGCTGGATGTCCACTACACAGGACCCCCGAGACCCCCGAGCCGCCCTCCTGCCCATTCTTGTCAAACACTCAACCGAGAAACCAGATTGCTGTTGCGACTGCTGCCGCCGAAATTAATGGAATCTGGCAGGAAAACCTTTTGTTTTTCCAATCCTGGGTTTTGCCAAGCAAACACAGGCATCTTGTGGAAAATGGCTGCTGTGAAGGAGTGGACTTCAGCGACATGGGATGCTCCCAGCCACCCTCATCACATAAGCACACACTGAGTCCTCTCAGGGCCCGAAAGGCTGCTGATTTTTTTTTTTTTTAATGCAACTAAAATGTTAAACAGGAAGCCTTTCAGGATCCCTGCCACAGACAGCAACCTAGTGCCAATTTCCTTTCTCTCCCATGGCAGCAGCTCCAATCCGACATTTTGTGACTTACAGGTTTGGAGGAACTGAGCCAGAAAACCTAGAGAAAATCTAGTTGCCTTGGGAAAAATTTTGTCCTCCTCATCCCATCACCCATCAATCTGGCCCAAGGTGCCAGCGCCCAACCAGCGGCCTCCGGTACTGCATGGCTAGGTAGACGGACACGAACATGGGGTGCATCGAAAGTGCTAATTTCTTTCCCAGGTGAAAAAAGAATCCATTTTCCACACACCTTGAATAGGCCAAACCCGCCCGATCTCCTCCTCGTTCTGTCCTCCTGGTTTCATCCACAAACGGGGCTGAAAGAGAGCTTGGGTTTCAGCCATGACTTGAAAGGCAGCGTTTGTGTCTGCACCCCACTCAGCGCTGTCTGTCCTCACCCCATTGTTTTTGGGCACAGATAGTGGGAATCTGCAGTGTCTCCCCTGCTAGGGAGGCTTTTGTTCAAACAGAAACTTTGCCTGGCTTAAAAGGAACTGAATCGTACCGAGTCGCTTGAGAGGAAAAGGAGCGGCCAGGGAAAGGGAACCGGGAGACCTTCGTGCAGGTTGGAGCACGAGCCACTTCCCAAACGGCTTTGGGCATGTGTCTTCCTTTCCATCCTGCAAGAAGATCCCAGTCCTCGTGATCTCAGATTCCTCTAAACTCCTAGATCCAGCACCCAAGTCACCTACCCTCGCCAGCTGGGCAGCTCAGAAGAGTCTCCAAGAAGGTGACCAGGACAGATGTTCCCCCTTGGTCCCCGTAGCAAGGACTCAGCAGACCTCCATGGAATGAAGAAAGGAAGGGCAGAAGGGAGAGAGGAAGGGAAGGATCAAGAGGCGAAAGCATCAGTGAATCCCTGATCGGCGCATACTTCAGGAGCACAGCTGGGGGAGTGTGATCCAGGAGGCAGGTGCGCTCTCAGAGTGGGAGAGTTTGCTAAGTCTAATGTAGGAAGCGGTTTACAGAGGGCAAAGCAGAGGAAATAGCAAGGGGTCCTTGTGATACCTAGTGCTGGGTGCGGAAGGGCTGTTACTTCCTGAGGCCTGAGGGAGAGAAGAGAAAGTGGCTGCAAGAAAAGAGAGAGACAGCCAGAGAAAAATGCCCCTCATTGCCCCTCCTCCCCAAGCGCTCCTACTTTACCCGCTTTATTCCCCCTGCTGTGGCAAAGAGCAAAACCGCAGAGTAGCTGGAGGACCGGGTGGACAAACGGAAGGTACTCAACGTTTTTTGTATTTACATTTTTAAAACTACTTTCCATTTTCAAAGTGTATTTTAATAACCCCAGGATCTGTTCTGGAACACAAAGTGACCTCCAAAGCCCGTTCTCTTCTTTTCTAACATGGAGGTTTCTAACTCTTCAGAAAAGGACAGAGCGCCCGATAAGCTCACTGATACCCTGGTTCATGCTCCCAGATTCGCCAATGCATTCCGCAGAACTCAGGGCCTCTTCCTCCTGCCTAACCAGGGACCTCAATACCTGAGAAAAATGAGGTCCTCAGTTCCCTTCATCATTCCCAGTGCCACCCCAGGACCATCAGGACTTTCTATGCTCAAAACCGGGTTTTGTTCTCTGTGACCGGTGAGCTACAGGAGCTGGCACAGCCTAAGCAGAGGCCATTTTCATCTGAGCTCAGGGTTGGTCTGGGCCTCATCTCCTGGGACTCAGTCACCTTCAGGGTGTGGTTCCCAACCAACAACTGTGGCGGTGTCAGTGCCAGCACACAAGCAGGTATGGCCGGGCTGCCCGGGTCACCTCGAGCCCTCGTCTTCGCCTTGCCTAGCTCTAAGGCAAAGCTGTGGCTCCTGGGAGGAAGAGGAACCGGTCTGGATAGGCTGAGAGACTTCTAGGGAGGAGAGACTTCTGGAGAGACTGGGGTGTGGCGGGGTGCCTTCTGTTTACTAGTGATTTCCAGCCCTCTCATCTTTCTCTCCTCAGACTCCAAGATAATCCTTGCTGCAAGGGGACACAACTCCCAGTGTACTGTGGAAAGGGGCCCTGATAGTAGGTGGACTGTCCCCACCACCGTACCTCCTGGGTAGTAGGTGCTGGATAAATGAGAACCACTTCAAGCAGATGGAACCTGAAAAAAGTACCCAAGAATGAAAAGTCTCACAGTGCCTAGACTCTAAGCGTGGGCCTGACTCAGCCTCCCCAGCCCACCCTGTCTCAGGCAGTCTGTTCTAATGTGCTCATGGTCAGATGGAAGGAAGGGCACCAGGGAGACCACAGAGGTTTCTGACCACGTACATGTAGAAAAATAAGGCCTTTACTGTTCCTTCCAGGCCCAAGGCTTCTGTTAATCCGTGTTACCTTGGACAAGTCACTTACCCCCTCTGGGATTCAGCATCCTCCGTTGTGACAGGGACATAGAGATGAAAGTCTGGCAGAGGACAGATAAGGGAATGGATGAGGTGCGGTGATGTGAAAATCTCCACACCAAAAACTGCAAATGGTTATAGAACTTAACAGGTGGTTGAGTAAGTGGGTGACCATAGTTTGTTCAGTCATTCCTTGGAATTCATCACAGTTAAATAGCTACAAGCTCAAAAGGAAAGTTTCCATTTTGCATTTCATTCCACCAGCCCTCTTCTCTCACACCCAATCCATGTGGTTTCCATGAGTAAGTGGTATCCTATGGTAATTCTCCCGTCCTGCCTTCTCTTCTTTCCCGAGGTCAACTCCAGGTCACCTGAACAGTCAGCTTCTGAGAAGGAATGAAGGCACAGGATTAAAAACAATGAAGACTAGGATTCCATGGGACCAGAGGAGTCTGTGTTCTGTCCCCATCTACCTCCTTTTCTTAGAGTCTCTCAGCAGGGCGCTCTGATCTCTGTCCCCGGGCAAAGCCTGCCTCAACCAATGTCCCCACTAAAAATACACTGCATTCCTCAGGGACAACAGAAGCCCACTCTTCCAGCCCAGGAACATCAGGTTAAAACCAGCAACTGACATCTTCAAGCGGCACAGGCCACAAGGTAGAGGGCCCTGGAGATGACTGGCTGCTCTATGCCATCTGCCATCTTGGACAAACTTGGTCCCCTTCCTGGCAACGCTGGGTGTGTCGCTGTGCTGGGTCACAAGGCAGTGTGCATCTCGGGTTGGAAGAGAGGCACTGCCTGGTGAGGGCAGGTGAGGGTGCCCGCTGGAACCCATGCTGTCTGGCCCAAGGTCTGGTGTCTTTTCAGAAGAGGCGATGAGGTTAGGGAAGGCAGCAGGGGGAAGCTGTGCCATCCACACGCAGAGGCATCTGGGAGATTAAGCAGGTTCTGAAGTGAACTTGTACCCTTTTAGATAAAACAAAAACCCACTGTGACAGGTAAGGAAGGAAGTGTTGAATGCGTTCAAAGAGCAAAGCTGAGATCCATGTCTCCCAGGAAGAGTTTGAGGCCCTCCTCTGCTCTACTCCACTCCTGCTAGCCCGGCCTTCCAAGTCACCGCCTGAGCTATGTCCCACCTATGGGTGCCTTGGCCCCGCAACTGCCTCCTTACTGCTTCACTCTGACATAGACTCCTTGAAGGAGGGACTCCATGCTGAGCAATACCATCCCTTGGGAGATAACCCAACTTCCTGCATGACCTACACTAAGTGTTCTTGAATGGCTGGAGAACTAAGCAAACCCTTTCCGCTGATGACAATGCTATGACATTCTGTTCCGTTAAATCTCTTCTGCCTATGCCTTATAACTAAACTCTCCTTGGGGACTGGAGCTGGCCTTTTTTCTTTTTGTAAATATAGACACATACAGCCATTAAGGCCCAGGGTAATTTGTTCATATTTCAAGCATTGATTTGCAAGCTAACCTGTGGTCTCTCTACGTACGTTATTTCAATTTATAGTAGAATATCATAGGGATCTCTTATTGAATTCCACATCTGCTTTCTGAAGAAGTTGAAGTGGATTATATATGTAGAGAGATTAAGAAAACTAAGGATGGAAATCAGACTGAAGACAATGTAAGAGAGAAAAACAGGATGAGACCAAGAGGGAGTTATAAATAACAGGGTGCTGTAAAGTATGTATTTTTAGAAATGGACTGCTATTTGATGCTGCACTTCTAAGGAATGAAGAAAACATGAATGTTATGGTCAGGGTTTGCAAGGGAAACGATACAGGACACATAATTTATAGGATTATTTTATAGTAGTCACCCAAAGAGTCAAGCACAAAAGAGTGCAGGAAATCTGTCCACAGACTAAAGACCCAAAGAATCCAGCTGAAGGTCTGGATCCCATGGCAATGTTCTGCATGAGTTCAGCTGATGACCTAGAGTCCATGTCAGTGCCCCCCATGTTTCATGGTTCTATGCTGGGAAGGCCCCAAGGTCAGTGGTAGAAACTAGAAAGTCTGTGCCAGTAGGATGAAGGATCTGTGCCAGTGGGCTGAGGGATCTGCCCTGGACCCAGGGAGTGACACTCAAAGTGAGAACCACAGCTCCCCCCAAAAGTACCATAATCATGCTCAGCAACGAGGTCCTAAGTTCCTCCAACAAAGAGAACAGCCAAGTCTATATCAGGAAAGCCAGTGCAATAAGCTTCTCCAGGACATTGAACAGAGCACCATATTCCCCTCCAGAGTCAGGGAGCAACACTCAAAGTAAAGACCAGAGCTCCCCTAAAGTTACCGCAGCCAATCTCAGTGAGAAGGTCCCGAGCGCCTCTGACAATAGTAGCTGAGTTCATATCAGGACAGTCAGGAGCCAAGAGAACCAATAGTCCCCTCTTCTTCCTCTCCAGTTCTCCTTTTAATGCTGTTGGCAACAACCCTCGGGTGAGGCTCCCATACCCAGCCCCACACTGGTTCAGTTAGCTGGGTGTTACAAGTTGACCACCAGTTGTCAGTCCACCACAATGAACAATTAGACAAACTGCAACTTCCAAAAGTCAAATAAGTAAATAAAGGGAACCCTTTGTAGGCAGCATGGTGGGCGTGGGCAGATCTCAGCTGAGAAGGAAATGTCGGGGGCTCCGCATACCCTACTTCCACCTTTGACAGCTCAGGCCCAAGCATATGTCCCTGCCAACATGAGGAGAGGGACCATGTGCCTGCCAGAAGCAGACACTGAGGATGAAGCAATTTCTCCCTCTCTCTCTCTCTCTCTCTCTCTCTCTCTCTCTCTCTTTTATGAAGTCTCTGCCTACACCCATGTCTTCAAGATGTCTACTTACTTTCTCTTCCAGTAAATTCAGTATCTCTGTCTTAATAGTTAGATCTTTTATTCATTTTGACTTTAGTGCATGGTGATAAACATGAGTCTAGTTTTAGTTTTTGGAATGTGGAAAGCCAGTTTTTCCAGTAATATTTATTAAAGAGGCTATCTTTCTTCCAGGGAACATGTTTGGCCCCTTTTTCAGAGATATGGTGGCTAGGTCTGGTTTTTTTCTTCTTTTTTTTGTCAGTACCATGCTGATTTTATTGCAGTAGCTTTGTGCTATAATTTCAGGTCTGGGATGGTGATGACCCCTGACTAGTCTTTGTTGCCAAGAACTGCTTTTGCTATTGTAGGTCTCTTCTGGTTCCAAATTTAATTGTAGAAATGTTTTCCCTAGATCTGTGAGGTATGCTAATGGTATTCTGATGGAGATTGCATTAAATCTGTATAACAATTTGGGGGATATGACTGTTTTCACTATGTTGGTTCTTCCTATCCATGAGCAAGGGATATCTTTCCATTTTTTCATATCTTCTTCAATCTCCTTTTTCAGATTACTGTAATTATCAGTGTATAGATCTTTTACGTCCCTCATTAGATTGATTTCTAAGTATTTTATTTTTTCTTGGATGTTACTGTGAAGGGTATAGTTTCCCTAATTTCTCTCTCAGTGAGTTTGTTATTTGTGTACAGGAATGTTATTGATTTTTTAGTATTGACTTTGTATCCCACTAAACTACTGAATTTGGATATTAAATCTACAAGTTTTTGGTGGAGTTTTTGGGTCTTCCATGTAGAGTATCATGTCATCTTCAAATAATGATAATTTAACTTCTTTCTTTTCTATTCTTATTCCTTTTATTTCTCTCTCTTGTCTAATTGTTCTGGCTAATGTTTCCAGAACTATATTGAAGAGGAGTGGTGATAGTGGACATCCTTGTCTTGTTGTTGATTTTAGAGTGAAATATTTCAGTTTTTGTCCATTGAGTATGATATTGGCTGTTGTTTTGTCATAGATGGCTTTTATCAGATTGAGGTAAAGGCCATCTATTCTGATTTTCTGTAGGTTTTTTATTATGAATTGGTATTGGACTTTGTCAAAAGCTTTCTCTGAATCTATTGAGATGATCATGTGATTTTTGTCTTTGACTCTGTTGATACGGTGTATTACATTTATTGATTTGTGTATGTTGAACCATCCCTGAATTCCTGGGATGAAGCTCATTTGGCCATGGTGTATAATCTTCTTCATGATTTTCTGAATTCTGTTTGCTGGTATCTTATTGAAGATTTTTGCATCTGTGTTCATTAGGGAGATTGGCTTGTGGTTCCCTTTTTTGGTTGGTTTTTTCTCTTGTTTGGATTTCAGGGTAGTATTTGCCTCCAAGAATGAGTTAAGCTATATTGCTTCCCTTTCAGTTTAATTAAAGAGTTTGAGGAGTACTGGCATTAAATCTTCTCTAAATTTCTTGTAGAATTCAGCAGTGAATTCATTAGGATCCAGACTTTTCTTTGTTGGTAAGTTTTTAACTGCAACCTCATTAACAGATATTGGGTTATTCAGAGTTTTTTATCTTCTTGATTCAGCTTCAGTAATTCATGCATATCTAGGAATCTGTCCATTTCTTCTATGTTTTTCATTCTATGAGAATAAAGATTGTTGAAGTAGGTATTGATTATCTTCTAAATTTCCACAGGCTATGTAGTGATTTCACCCTTTTCTTTCCTCAATACAAGAACTTGAGTCTTTTCTTCCCTTTTTTAATAAGTTTGGCTAAGGGTTTATCAAATTTATTTATTCTTTCAAAGAACCAACTCTTCAACTCATTAATTGTTTATATTGTTTTCTTAGTCTCCCTTGCATTAATTTCTGCTCTGATCTTTATAATTTCCTCCCTTATATGGGCTTTAAGCCTGACTTTTTCTTCTTCTTCTTCCTCTTCTTCTCCTTCTCCTCCTCCTCCTCCTCCTCCTCTTTCTCCTCCTCCTCCTCCTTCTCCTTCTCCTTCTCC